>OMOW01104318.1:0-13698 GCA_900312555.1 Lamprogrammus exutus | reverse complement strand
TTTAGAACAACACTAAAGCGAGAGACAGAGTCACATTTACACCCCCAGTTTGTGAAGATAATGAGCTGATCCACAGATTTGTGTGTGTGTGAAAGAGAGAGAGAGAGAGAGAGAGAGAGAGAGAGAGAGAGATATGCCACTGTACCTTTGACGGGGGCTGGAGGAGAGCGCGGGGTTGTGAATGTGTAAACATTGGAGAAGGGCCCTTCGCCCGCCTCATTAAAGGCCTGGATGCGGAACGTGTAAGAGGTAGACTCATTAAGCCTCTGGACTTTGTGTGTGTGGCATGGTCCTTTATACAAGGATAGAAACCTGCAATGACAGGAACATGGGAGAAAGCGAGGGAGACAGAGGCTTTAATGAGCAAAAGGGTAAAAATGACAAAAAGTAAAGGAGAATAAGGCAAGGACTTTGGGAGGAGAGGCACAGGGGTGCAAAGCATCACCACTCCTTGTATGGCACTGTGTCTGCTGCAGCACTCTCAGTGTCCCCACCCCCGAGACAGTTATCTGAGCTTTAGCTGAAAGTCCGCCGTCTTATCTGTGTGCCTGCTGTCGGGTTACTTCCCCTCAGGCCAGACTAATGGGCCACTGACCTGCCGCTCTTGTCCTCCATCTGCAGCTGATACTGGAGGGCGTCTGAGGTGGCAGCCTTGGCTGGGCCGTCACCCCACTTGAGCCTGAGGGTCTGGTGGCTGAAGGCGGTGCATTCCAGGCGGGGCGGCTGCGGGGGCAGGGGCTTGGTCTTCAGCTTAAAGGTGTGACTAAAGGGTCCTGCTCCCAGACTGTTCAAGGCTTGGATTCGGATCCTGGAAGCAGAAACAAAGACAGACGAGCCAAAGTCAGTGTGATGTAGAGATCTGAGCAGGAAACCAGCTCTGATTTTCAAAGCAGTATTAACAGTATTCTATGTTGTTAGATCTCTGTTGTGATAACTTAAATTACCTAATAACTTAAATGATCTACTGTGGACACATAAATAATGACATCTCTTCTTGAGCTTGCCCATTATGAAATGAATGAGCAAGTGATTAATGCGTGGAGAGTGGGTTATTTATGATTATTTCTTCTTCACATCTGAGGGTATGAATGCCTCTGATACTGTATAACTGCATCCATATTGAGTCCTGGCATAACAATCACATCATTAAATCACTACAATACTATATCCCTGAATGCATGACTTTTCAGGATAATAAACAACAAATAAACAATAGTAACACACGATAGCTTGGAAAGTGTCCCACGTGCTTCTTAGAAACATGCAACATTTCCTCTTGAGAATAAAATACACAGTTTCCTAAAGAGTAGGCGCCTTTTCTGTCCAGAAAAACTTAAATTCAGAAATGTTACCAGTGGTCTTTTGCCTCAGTTGTCCCCTTGGCATTCTTTGGTATGGTGTGTCCACTTTGACATTATCAAGTCAGTTCAAACAGTTACCTCTTGTTGTGATGTGAAAGGTACCAAGCGTCTTTGAACATGTGTGATTTGATTGGTGTCCTGTCCACAGTGATTACCTGTAGCTGGTGTCAGGCTGCAGATGCTGGATGATGTGTTTGGTGACGGGGCCGACGACGATGGGCTGGCGCTCCCCGAGGTCGATCAGGTAGGAGGTGATCTCAGAGCCGTGGTCACATGGGGGGTCCCAGCAGATACCCAGGCAAGTGGAGGGAGAGTAGACCGGCGGTGGTGGCATGGGATCGTTATCATCCTCTTCGTCATCGTCCTCTGCGTCTGCTGAACTCATGCGTCTGTGCAGCTCGGACTCCTTCACCGCGTAGATGTTGCTGATGGCTGCTGGCACGGAGCAGGGCGTCTGGCACAGCACTGCCTCGCTGAAGGCTCCCACACCGGCCACGTTTACAGCCTGCACCAGAGAGCGACACAAGAACAGGCCAAGAAAGTCCACGTTAACTTGACTGTAACGGACATTCACATCTGCAATGGCTCTATCTGACCACAAGGTGGAGATCCAATGTAAACACAACCAGTAAATCTTTCAACAATTCCAAACAACCTGGTGGTTTTCACTTTTGGTTTGTTGAGTTGAGTGTAAAAATCCACACAGTTTGAGAAGATTCAAACCTGGTCATGCCACAAACCTGCATAAACCACAAACCTCTAATTTCATCAGATATATTTCCACAGCCCCACACGGGAACATTTCGGTTGTTTTAGTGCTGATTGATCATACCTTGTTCAATGACACCTTTGTGGCGGTAGTGCAGGAAGAGGAAGAGCAATTCTGTCCTGCTTGTCTGGTGACCCAAATGATAACCTTTGATCTCAAGTTTGCTTCTCTAACCCCATCGAGTCTGAAATAGTGCACCGGGATGTTACAAGGTGAAGTAATGTATTCGATGCTCACCTGTACCCTGCAGAAGTAGTTGGTTGCAGGGAGCAGTCCCTTCATTTCATGGCTGAGCCCCGGTCCGCTGTAGCACACCTGCATGCTGCCCTCAGCAGCTCCCCACTCTAGACGAAACTCTGACACAGGAGCTCCATTACAAGGGGGGGCCTAGAAAATAAACACCAATGTGAATATTTACAGCACATAAACTGCTGACACAGAGTGGTCATATTTTAACATGTTTGCCATCGTATTCTCAAGATGATTCATGTGATATAATTTGTACACATCAGGGAGAAAGAGAGAGAGCCTTACCTCCCAGCTAACCACAACACAGCTGGGGGATTTGCATGTGGTGGAAGGAACCTTGCAGGGCTCTGGGGCCCCGGGGCCTGTGGTCACCTCGCAGCGCTCCGAAAGAGGCCCAAACTATATTCACAGAAGAACAAGTGCAATGTGTTACACAAGGAAACGTTCATTTAAAAATAAAAAATAAAAATTACATTATAGGTGCACTGTGGAGTTTTTGACCATTAACCATTGCAGAATAAAGTTTTGACGAGTACTAGAAAATATTTTATGGGGTAGGAGGGGGTAAGTATGCATTTAACATGTTTGTCAGCCAAGACTGGGTTTGATGAGAAAAAGAGAAAAACTGCACAGCGTACTTTTGACTGAGGGAGGGATGACAACATGCAGCAGAAAACAACAATTCCTTTTCAATTTATTGACACATTGTTCTGAAGGCTTTGCTCACCCCAGCCTTGTTCGCAGCCTTGAGCCGGAAGCTGTAGGTTTTGCCGGGCAGTAAGCATCCCACGGAGCAGTCTGGCTCTGGACCCTGGTAAACCTCCCTGCTCTCCTCAGACTGTGGCCCACTCATTTCCACACTGTAGCAGGACACCGGACTGCCTCCATCTACCTGAGGGGGACCTGGTGAATTGTGCAACTGGTGTTCAGAAATGAGCAGACTTTACGTAGGACCGTTTCTATCTACAAAAAAAACAACTACAAAATAATTTTAAAATGCTAACACAGAGTTCTGTGCTCTGAGGTATGCGTTTGCAAAATAAAAAATAAAAAAATGCATCAACAGAAGCTACAATACAGCCCACACAGATCTGAGTTGAGAGGAATGACTCACCCCAGCGCAGTTGCACCTCCCTGGCTTTGGGCTTGCCCACCAGCCGAGGGGGCTGGCAGGGCCCTGGGGGTACCGCGGGAGTCTGAACCTGCAGGGTCTCCGACAGCTTGCAAGGGGAAACAACACATCAATTAATACTTCTCACTTCCCCTTCCGATTGTCTCTGTCTCACACAATCGCAATGGGTACAGGTTGTCATTTTAACCACCGTATCAGACTGATTCAGGCTATGAGTGTCCGAAGGTTGGGCTCATAAAGCCACAGATAGAGCAAGACAGGTTGTCTGGCGAGCAAAAAATAGGTCTTTATCAGACTCTCAACTACGGCGACAAAAGACGAACATGTGAGTCTTATGTCACGTTGTGCTGCACCAAAACAGACAGGAGCTTGCCATCATGACTCATGTTTCTTTACAAGCCTCATCATGAATAAATGCATGCACTAACAGCTGATGAAGAAATTAATGAAGAGCATCTGTGAACCAAACTAATTAAGAAAAACATCCTCTGACACATGCATGGAGGGTTAATCGATTAAAGGCCTTTGTCTTGTACTAACACATCAGGAAACAGAGTCTAACCCCCCTCCCCCGGCATGGGAGACAAGCTGAATGACAATTTCTTATTAAAACTCTTCACAAACGGAGCGGAAATCTAGAATGATTCATGTGAAATTTATCACATCAACCATCAGATGCAGAAAGATTCTCAGCTGCCTGCCACCACGATAAACACTTGCAGTGAATCAAAATGCAATGCTGAGAAATGTATAATATACAATAAAAACACAAATATAACGTGGGTATAATAGAACAGACAGAACAACACTGCACTGTTGCCGTTTTTGTTGGTTTTCGCATATGTTAGAACTCGGATCCGACTGTTACACTATAAGCACAGAATGAGGTGATCAGCTTACTGCTTCGCAATTTTAAGTCATTTAGATTTCATTATTTAATTAATGAATAAAACAGATTAAATTTTATGTTCCCTTTCAACTGACAATCAAATAAAATGTAATTCAATAAAAATGTAATGCAATAAAATTGTAATTGGTCAAAATCTATTGGCCGAATACAGGCATTGCGCACAACTGTGTGTCCATGTTTACTGGTACTGAATGACTCACTGGGCTCTGCCCCCCCTCACTCATGCAGTAAACTCGGGTTTGGTAGGAACAGCCAGGCTTCAAGCCTTCACACACGTGCTCCATAGCTGGTCCAGTATACACCAGCTCCCATGACAAGCCTAGGTAGAATAAAAATAAATACAATTCAGAATAAAATATAAATGAAGTTGACTACATTAATTCAATAAAAAATATATATCGACATGGAATTTAAATGAGTCAAACATTTTCCTTATCATCATTTTTAACATACCGCTTAAGCCCTCGGACAGCTCCACAATGTATTTTGTGACTTCTGCTCCACCACTGTCTTTTGGGGGTTCTAAACCACAGAATAAATGTGCAAAAACAATCAGAACAGCAACAAAAAAAGATTACCAAACTTCACTGTTTTGAATTCAATTGCAATGCGACAAAAACATATTCAGTAGATGTCAAACTGCAGCTCACCAGCTCAACTTCACTATCACATGCAGCATAAGTCTAGAAATGATCCACTGGAGTAATCATAGATATTTCAGCCTCTATGTGCTGCACTTGTAACTATAGTGGGATCCAGAATACCGCATTAAGTTATGCTCAGTTATGCTTCTCCGTCAGCACATGGGCAAATATGTGCTATGTAAGCGGTGTTCGGCCATGGTTGCGTGTGTGTTCTCTTTATACTCGTGCTGTCTTCTGCGTATCCATTGGGAGGCAGTGTCTCGTTCACAATGTACCGAAAGGAGAGACGAAATCCGAAAGTGTAAACGTGTACAAAGCACTGCATTGTATTTTGTAAAACAGATGTTAAAGGAGGCCCTACAAATGACCCATACAGCCTTAATCTTTATCTTAGATTATGCATTCTTTTGTATTAAACCAGGCATATTATAATATTGTGACAAATACAGGTTTTCTGAGGATACAAAAAGTATGGATTAGTTGTTTTGCTTGTTTTTGGAATAATTTGTCCTGTTACTTTACTTAAGTAGAAATTAATTTTAAGAATGTACAGGAGTCTGACCCAGAATGTGAATACAGTACGTAATTAACATGTCTGTATCAAAACAAATCATTTTGAAACAAAGACAGGCTTCACTAAATATATGTGTGTTTGAAGTGCTATCGATTATACAATGGGATTGGGAATGAGCAATTTGGAAGAATCCCAGACAAACAGGTACTCAATGTTCACAATAAAAGCCGCAATCTTAAGTAAGAAATGCCACTTGATGGACACTTTTGTGGGTTAAAACAATGTAAAAGTTTGAAATTGTAAATGCTAAGGGTTCAGTCTGACCTGACGTGTTTTTATGTGCACATAATTCAAAGAATTTGTCATGACCTAACTGTTTTTGTAGTAACAATCTCAGAGATCACACAAAGGTTTGTGTTTGCAGACTTCAATGAGTTGCTCCTCTCTGTTCCGTCTCATCATTTCTTTGTTTTCCTATGTGTGTGTTCCTGCGCTCTTTTGTTGGGCAATTCAACCAATTAGATTTTTTTGACGCGCTCATTCACACAAAGTGTTGTTGAGATTTTGAAAGGACTGCACAACAGCACGTATCCGACCATCTGCGGCTGTTGTTTATCCATAACACCCTTCGCTGCGTAGGTCTGTGAGGCCATTTTACGTGTACCTTTGCAGAGGCATAATTTCAGCTTTTGAGTCACAGTAGAGAGGCTGGCATACCAGGCTGTGTATATATATTTACTTGAATGGACATTAAAAAGATTGCTGACCCCTGAACTACATATGAGAAAAGTTTTGACATAGGAAAAGAGCAGCTGGTAGCCAATTCTCACCCCAGGCCATCTTGAAGCTGTTGGGCAAGACTCTTCCCCTGATGACAGGCTTGCAGGGACTGCCCGGTCTGTCTGGGCTCGTAATGAATTCCACCACCTGGCTGGGGTTACTCTTCCCCTCAGTGTTGTACGCTGCCACCTGCAGGAAGTGCACACAGACACTGGCACTTAGGAGCAATACTTTTTCTGTTGGAATGTGGGCTACAGTTTGCATAGATATTCGATGACAGTATGTGTATAAAGGTCATCATGTTTCCTGGTAGCAAACACCGACTACAGAAAGGTAATAAAGGGATTTGAGGGACAGAAGAAGGGGAGGCCTTTGCCAGTGACTACAATGGCTTCAGCTAAAACTGCATTATCAAATAGGTTCAGGTCTTTAAATCTACCCATACATTTTAACACAACTACTAGAATACCAAAAAATACAGCACTAAAATGAGGCAATAAGGGAAATGCACTTCACAGTCATTTGCATTTCAGCGTGGCATCTGCGACAACATGAAAGTGTGTGAGCCTGCTGAGTACAGATCGTCCACACAGTACCAAGACAAACCTGCACAGCAGCCACCCTCCAATCTCTCCATGGGGAAGGATTGTTGGAAGTGAAGGAGGGAGGGAATCTCAAGAGTGACTAATGCACATTTCTATCATTTGGGCATATGGAGGAGGCTTTAATATGAGCATAATGGTAGTTTGTTTAGGTAAAATAATACCATGTTGACAGGGTCGTGTTTAGAGATAATCTGGTGTGGATTTTTGGAACCCTGCTGGAGAGCTTGATGTTTCTGTGATAATTTGCACGTTATAGCAGTTTAAAAGCCTGGACAGGCAAACAACAAGCACACATGCTGTTGTCACTTACAGCAGGAAGACATTAAGCTGTGAGCCTCTTCAAACTGACACAGCTCCCAGCTAGAACTGATTACCGTTTAATTTTCTGAGCATCATCAGGGCTATATACCTGAAATTACTGTGACCAACTTGTTAAATCATTTTGTAACAATTTAATTGTATATATCAAACCACTCTTCTTAATTAATGTACTTCCACTGACCAAACCATGCCATCTGTGGTAGGATAAAATGTTTTCGTGCAGCCATCTGTTGCATTTTTGGGGACAACATATGGATAATGTAGTGACCAGCAAAATGATCTGATGAAATAAGTTGATCCATGGCAGTCTGCAGTATTCAATTTATTTCAATTCTTAATTTCTTCTGTTAGGGTTCATAACAAGAAAAGAGAGAAATTCCATTATACTTTCCTTGACTTAAGATGAAGCAATATATATGACTTTGATATGCAAAGGGAATTGGAATAATTTGGCTTTATGGTGTAGATATTTAGCCTGTGCAGAGGTATTGAATTTTATCTGGCATTCTTTGTCAAGTGGTGCAGGCATTGAAAACACTGAATAACAATGAATGTGCAAAACCCACGTCTTAAAACTTGCTCTAAGGCAAAAACAAATGCACTGAACAACTTATTTTATGGATATTAGTTCCTGATACTGTTTAGTTAAAAGCCCAATCACCCTGCCAAGATGTACATGAAAAAATTATTAGATGCACATTTCAAATATTAATGTCACTTAGGGCACTTTCGATGCTTTCTTTCAGGTTATTAAGAAAGAGCTTGGTAAGCTGCAATTTAGGCAGGCAACATAAACTAAGGATGTGTGTGTAGCATTGCTACAAGTTACATACAGTAAGCAGTAAGCAGGCAATTTTCATCACAAGTCAAGGTGGTTAATGAATTCCAAAATTCAGCAGCCAGTTTTACAGCTTTGAAATTCCTGGTGAGCTGCTTAAGTGGGTTATGGCAAAGACAAATTTAACCAGTCTGGCAATTTGCCATCATTCCATTACCACTGTTTACAACCTAAAACATGTAATTTAGATGCTATTTTTATCTAAAGTGCCCGCAAGTATTTAGCATAAGGGGGCTTGTTGGGAAGTTTGAACTGTGGCAGCCAGGAGTTAGGATCACGTATTACCTGTTCATTTGAAATGGACAGAAAGAGAAATTGTAAGTGTGCTTGTCTAACAGTGCATTTCGTTTTCTGCCCTGACATTTGAAAGCTTCTAAAATCATTATTGCTTACGCATCATGAGGTTTGTGCTTTTCTCCCTTTTGTTCCAAACAGACTGCAGACACATTGCACTGGGTATTAGCAGCTTTCAAAAAGCCAAACCGAAGACTTCCTCACATTAATGACCAGATAATACTTCCAAATACTTTGCATGACAGGCTTTTCTGGGGGTCACACGTGTGATGAAGAGAGGAGTCGTTCTGTTTATGCTTTTAGTTGCCCACCGCCCTGCTTGCAGAATCCTGCAAACGAATGAGTCATTGAACCACTGTGGGCTTAGAGCAGCCTCTTTGCCTGAAGCCTGTCCCCACTACACACACAAATACACACACACAAACTGCAGCTTAAATTAAGCTTGTGGATCACCAGATCTGCTTTGACTGCATACATCACAGGGTTCTCTTACCCTAAACTTGTACTTAGTACTCCTGTGGAGGTTCCTGATGGTGCAGGAGAGCTCATCGCCATCGTAGCTTGGCTGGAAGCCATATCCCTGAGACAAAGACAAATGACAAAAGGAAAAAACAATACAACAAGGTGAGCAATGCCTTACAAGACAACCATTGTGGCACAGAAAACAAAGTGTTTTGTTGTAGAGAAACAGCTACAGGGCATCTTCATTTTTTTTTGCTTGTGTTTTCCCTGACAGGCACTATGTCAGTGGGATGTCTGCTTGAGGCTGTGCAGGCAATGGGGATAGCAGCTATATATATATGTTGAGTACATTTTAGGACAAACTGTTCAAGTGTCACAGAAAGTAAGAAATGAATTTGATGTTATCTAAACTCTACAGAGAAGAGAAAGATTACAGACATCTTCTGGCATCAAATATTACTATTCTGTTAATGCCTTTCAAGAGATGGGTTAATTCCTTTATTAACAAAGACCTTGCCTACCCTTTAGTGTGTATAAACCACTTCAGTTAAAAATGTGAGATTTTGGATTTACCATTTTAAATTCAGCACTTAATAGTTCCCCTGCAATGCATGAAAGGAAAAAACCCCCAGAAAAGACAGATGCTGTAAGAGACATACTGAGCCCTCTTCCTCCATCTCCAGAATGTAGTAGATGTCATCCTCCTTTGGAGAGCCTGTGGGCCTCTGCCACTGCAAACACAGCCAGGTCACCCCCGCCTTCACCAGCTCTGGAGGGAGGGGTGGCGATGGCACACTGCATGAGGTGAACAGGTCCACCACTTCACTGAACTCGCTGGGGAGGGTATAGAAAGACAAAGAATGAGATAGACAGGTGAGACAAAGATGCACACACAGATGGAGACTGTGAACGGAGGAAACAGTAACAAAAACGGACAACAGGGAGGGTGTCATCCACACATACCTTACACCCATGTCATTTTTGGCTGCCAGGCGGAAGGAGTATCTAGAGGCTGGAGAAAGCTTGGTCACTCGATACTGCTTCTGAGATCCATAGTAGCACTGTTCAAACCCAGTGCCTTTACCCTTCAGAGAACCAAAATTGGTTTTAAGTATTAATTAAATTGCAGAAAATGCACTGTTCAGTATTCCTTTCAAGTTAAATCAAAGTACCTCATCCCACTGAAGAATGTAGTTTAGGATTTTGGAGCCGTTGTCACATGGAGCCTGTTGTTACATAAACACAGAGTATACATAGTTTTTCAAATAATATTTCTAACAGACAGAAAACAATCTTTAGCAAGACAAATAGCAAATTGGGCGTGTCCAGGTATTCACATTTATTGTCACGGCTATGAATGCAGTGACAATTTGCTGAGCATGCATGGGTTTATTGAGGTGCCTTGCTAAACCTTAAGGCCTTTACAGTCACTCACACCTGTGAACTGCTCTTTTACTGCTGGCAATTGTGCAGCTTAAGTGTATCTACAGAGCGTAAAGTACCTTGCTGAAGGGGATCTCAGCTATAGTTGTTGGAAAGAGTTGAGATAAGGTTCTGAATACCAATTCCTAGCTTTTCCGGGCTCCTGGGGGATTTTAAGTGCTAACATTATAGTCACACCTGTGTCTCCTAACTTAAGGATCGTTATGGGGACAAATAACAGGGGTGGCAACTACTGCACACAAAACTAGCATTAGGGTGCTATTGGTACCACATTGTATGGCTAGAGCTTATTAAAATAAAGTGAATGTTTCCAAGAAATCCTGGTGTTAAATGCTGGTCAGGTTTTAAAACCTATTTCACCAATCTGCCTACTGTCCTTACCTTCCACTGGAGTACAAGTGAGTTCTTGGTCCCACTGGCCTTCCTGGGAGGATTGGGAAGTTCTGGCTCACAGCTTAGAGTGGTGAAGCTTACAGCCTCTGATGGGCTTCCATGTAAACAGTTACACATGGCCTGGACCCTGAAGCAAAAAGAGAACACAGTGATTGTAGAATATTTATTTGTTTTGTTTTTTTAACACCAAGTTTGTGGTTAAGATAACAGCAGATTGACTGATATGTCAACCTGACGTGATAGTCCGTTGCTGGTCGAAGGTCTTCTAAAGTTGCACTTAGTTCTTCCCCACTGCATCAAAGGACAAAAAAAACAATCATTAATTTTATTCCAATTAACTGTGGCAAAGTAGTATTTCTAATACTATTTGATGTGCAGCATTGAGACATCTTGCTGCTAATACTCACCAGTACATGCTCTTGTACTTTCCATCTTTGCCGCTAAATGAGATGGAGACCTCGTAGCTGAGAGGCTCTGGGGGGCTGCAGTCATCCTCCACACTGCTGTTATCTCTCTCTGGCCTGGTGAGTGCACTCCAGCTCACTACTGCCCCTCTGGCCTGGATGTCTGACACCTAGGTTATATATATGAAGGTTTCATGGGTCACTATGAAGTCTGCTTATAAATATTCAAGCTGATGCCACTTTAGAAAAAGGTTGTCCAACACTTGGCAGTGACTTGGGACTATGTTCTGTACAACCCTCGGATATTTCATTCTGTTTTTGAGATGGTTTCAAAATAGTCTGAGCTACACTGCACAAGGGATTCGTATGTGGAAGAAATCAGGTCAAGTCGGTGCCACCTCCTCCCCCCTGCCCTGAGGGCCCACCTAACCCCTGAACTTCCAACAGCTCCTTTCACGGTCTTTTTGAAATCCAGTGTGGCAGCAAAGAGGGGAGAAAAACACTTTACACTGAAGGTAAAGCCTCACTGTATTAGACACGTTCTGCTACGCTATGCTGTCACCAATCCAACAGAGATGTATTCTTTTTTTTAGGAGTTCAGACCAAGTGACATGGTATGCTAAAACCCATATCATGAGGTTAAAAAAATCAATAAAAAATCCCACCCAGCTGCGACCCCAGTCACATACATATTTAACTAATAAATTGGGCTATAAAGTATGACAGCAATGTCAGAGCTATGTTACACTGAGTTATAAATCTGTTATTTCATTCAAAGTAAAGCTTACAACTTGTAATAACTGCCAGCTAGATGTTTGGTGGCACATTTGGAAGTAGAAATCCCCACATGGATGCTAGTCAGCACGTCAAACTCCATTAACAAGATGGATGCTAATAGAATATTTGATGATGCAAAACAACACATTTGCATCCTTATGAGATTGACACAAGGAACACAGCACAGATGACGTTGAATAAAATCATGTGCATTAAATAAATAGCATAACAATTACTATCAGAAGATACCAGAGTTGAATACTAACCAATGGTGTACTGATGGTACTCAACAGTGCTTGCAGGGCCAGAGCCTCCTCATTCAGTTCTACAGAGAGAAATACAGGTAAGTTTGAATAAAATAAGTGATCGCAAATAAACTAAAGGACTTAACAAATAGGTACTACTAAGTTGTTTACAACCTGCAGATTTGTCTGAAAAAGTGAAACATTCTCCTTTCTGTGTCTGTTTCTACTGCAGTCTGCACTGTAACCGATATCTGACATTCCCCAAAGTTAACAAACTAGTTTGCCAAATAGCTACATTTGATATCATATACCCACCTTTCACCAAGAGCGACAAATATACACACAAAAGTCATAGTTGGTCTGTAAGAAAAGTAGAATGGTATGCACAGAGTATCAGTTTCAGCCCTCTTCATGAGGTCATGGTGTTAAATGATTTTCTCTGCTCCACTCTCAACATTGGGAGCAATTCCTTAATTTCACACTGGTGTCACTATGCAGCAGTGTTAAACGCGACGATTAATGAGCAGTCAGGGTTCATGTAATCAAGAATAATGTTGGCTGTGTTGCACATCCCTCTCTGCCACCAGCTGCTCCGCTAATGAGGCACTATTCTCAGCTCCTAAACAGAACACACTCCAAACATCTGGAAAACGCTGCATGTCAGCCCAATTGTAAACCTTGACCACCCCCCTTCTCTTACTGTACCTCCTGACTCTCCGTTTTTCCCCCTGCCCGTCTGCTTGTCAGAGCCTGCTGCTGTGCTGCTGGGCTGCCCCTGCTCCACCTCCAGCCCTTTCCCTCCTACGCCGTTGTGAATGTCCGGTGTCAGGGGACTGCTACAGGTCTTCTGCGGTGAAGGGGGAGGGCTGTCCTTCACCTGCCCACCTCCTCCGACTCCCTGACGCTCCTTCAGCTTCTTCTGCAGACGCTCATATGTTTTGCTAGTTCTTTCATCCCTGTGAACAAATGGTGGGCGTCCGTGTTGGGAGTGAGGATCTGTGGGGAGTGAATGAATAAAAATAAAAGCAACAGTTGTAGTTACGCACAGACACCAAAAAAAAAAAAAGAGTACACAAAAGATCTCCCAGGCTGCTGGTCTAAAAGTGGGATATTTTCAAGCTGACAGGTTATTATGGGAAAGACATACAAATAAATACAGAGCGTAGTCGTGAGGTAAATTCCCAAGGATGAGGAACATAACAAAGACTAAACAGTTTGACTCAGGCCTCGACAGAATGACTTGGACGTGCAACTAAAGCTGAGAACAAATAAATATCACATTCAATATAACAATGCAGGCTCCAACTCACCCTGCTCTGAATAGATATGAGCTGGATGGTACTGGGAGATGTACTGAGAGCTCATGTCTCCCACACCCCCTGCCATGCCTGGGTACAGGTGGGGTGGTGGGTGCATCATGGCAGGGTGTGGGATGAAGGCAGGCAGGTGGGCGTGGGGCGGAGGTGGAGGGTGGTGGAGAGGGGAGTGTCCCCCTGGGTGGAATTCTGGCTGCTGAGATAAACCCAGACCCCGCCGCACTCCGTTCTCTTCTATGAT
>OMOW01104291.1:10858-21289 GCA_900312555.1 Lamprogrammus exutus | reverse complement strand
CTCACAGTTTCAACTTGGACTTGATTCAGAAGTGGTTGGTAGCTCTGCAGAGGAAACTTAAGGTTTAAGAGGAAATCTTCATAGTTGGGTTCAGCTGGTGTCTGGGCTCTGACCACCAAGGTAACACCAAGGAGGAGGAACAGTTTCATCTGAGTCTTCATTTTCAGGTCTGAGCCAAATCTGATGAAAATCTACAAGCTCCTGCTGTGTTATATACTCTGCTCTTGTAAAGTTCCAGCATTGAGCTATCTTACGTCATACTTACAGCTTCCATCCTTGAGCAATCTTACGTCATACTTACAGCTTCCAGCCTTGAGCAATCTTTCATCATACCTACAGCAATCCAGTTCCTGTAAGTGTTTATTGACAGGGTGAAAGGTCAGCATGCACCAGCATTTCTCCTGTTGTTCTTTTAATACCTTTATCATTGTCACACTTAATATGTTTACATGGGTGTTGTACCTGCTGTCCAATTGTATCGTAATCACTAATGTCCGTCTGTCTGTCACAGCGATGACTTGGACAGTTGTAATCTGATTTGGATCAAATTTTGCAGGTTGATAGAGGTTTTTTAAATCATTCAGCCAGATGGTGGCGCTGTAATAACCACTTTGACATTTCAGTTTTATAATGTTATAATGTAAGTCATAGAAAATGAGTTTTTCCCTGGATTCCTGTCGTTCTTTCCGCAACCATTGGTTGGTCTCAGTATGAGTAGCATTCCTGTGGGTGGGGGGTACCCTCCATTCAGCCGCATAGTACTACTACTCCCCACCCCTGTACCTGTGCCTTTGTTTTAAGTGTACTTGTAAAAGCACTCAAGCACAAGCATTCATTTATCATAAACCACAAGAAACTCAAAAACTTGTGATGCATGTGAAGCATCTCTGAGTGCATTTCTACAGCAGTTTTTTAAATTTATTTAATCAGATCACAAATAGCACCTGTTGATAGTGTATTAGATTTTGAAGAATTTGACCAAAACATATACCTCACAATGTTAAGAAAGCTTTGTAAAAAAAAAATCCTGCATTTGTTCTTCCAGATCACCAAAGTTTAATGGGTTCTTATCTGTGCCAAGCCCCAGGTTTTGTCCAAATCAATTCCTAAATTTCTGAGTAACCCTGCTAACCAACAATCCAACAGACACAGGTGAAAACAACTTAATCGGTGGAGGTAAATATTTCATGACACAGACTATTGGCAGAATATCGGCAAGGCACGACAAGTTTTATATATAGCACATATCACATACAAGATAATTCAAAGTGCTTTACAAAGATATAACAGATAAAAGATAAAAATAGGGAGTGCCTAATAACCTCTGGGATTTGGTTTCACATTTTTGCAGTCTGATAGCTAAACGTTGTCTCACCACGCTTGGTTCTAACTCTAGGAACAACTGAAGAATAGAGCAGATTAAACTCTGATCTCCAGAGGGGAAAATCAGATGTTACAGCAGCAGAGATGAATTCCCAAAACGATGTAACAAATATGGAAAACGCTTTTAAAAAGAATCCTACACAAAATTAGATACAAAACCGAATCAAATAAAAAGCTACAAACAGTATGATACATTGACTGGTTTACACAGAACAGTGCAGCTTCCATAATATAGTTACACAGCACTGGATTGGTACTGAGCTGCATCTTTGAATAAACCAATGAGAAATCAAGTAACAAGGGACACATATACAGTATATCATAAAATAACATGGAATAATAAATACAAATCATATTTATATACTTTTGGAGTTAAATAGCTTTAGGGAAGAGAGAGAAATACAATGAAAGTATTCACAAAGAAAAGGGTTTTTAATGTTAAATGTTAATGAATAAAGGTTGCATACAGGTTACAGAGTAACATTGACACCATCTGCTGTTCATTCTTGGCTGTCTCTCATCAGTGCGACTGACATTTGTCTCACTTGTCATCTGTATGTTCTTTTGAGGTAACACCAACGTGTTTCACTGTGAACATGATATGGACGTGACCTTATTCTCGAAATGGCTGAGAGGTCGAGTGAAAGGCCACAGCAGGTCAGATATTGGACAGTGTGTCGTTCATCCATTTTGTGAAAACTGATGTTTTCTCAGTGGCAATTAACTCCTAAAAACAAAGCTATTTGCTGCGTTCCTGTTTACTGCCCTATACGCTGTGTTCTGCTTCAGGTTCTGGGTAACATTTTGGGATGATAACCAAATGGTCTTGAAATAACATTCAAATGAATGACCATCAAGATATGACTAGAATGAGACTAAAAGGACAAAGGGAGACACCTATAAACTAAAACATTAAATTGAAATAAATGGTTCTGTCATCTCATTTGCTCACAAAGGGTATAATTGCTGATTTGATTGTTTCACATACAGTACCTCTTGAATTTGTCTTTTTCAGTTCAATTTGATGTGAAATGTGACATATTCACAGCACCCGAGGCAATTGATAAAGCCACTGTATGGAAAGCAAACACCAGGAGCCATAACAGGATGAAGCAGGAGCAAGTAGCAACAGTGGACTGTTAGGATTACAGTCTGCTAGAGTTTCGGGCAGTTTAAATCAGGGTCCAGGCGACCTGCTGCTGTCAGTCATCGACAGCAGGGGAAAGCCCACACTGTAGGGACCTTAAAAACACCATGACAGCCAAAGAACAGGGAAGGAAGACATATGAAGAACCACCCATAGTTTCTTTGCAACATAAATGAATCATGGGATCAGTGAGAATAATTTCTTTAAATGTGTAATGGGGAACGTGCACAATATCTTTCTTTAGCTATGTCATGCTCAATGTTTGTCCATTGTTTTGAAGATCATCATCATCATTCTCAAATATAAGTAGTTTATGGTTTCATAAAGGGCTTCATTTAACAATGCACTTCGCATCATGTGGGCCTAAACAACTGCATAAAGCCATTCTGTCAAAATGGCATTGTGCCACAAGCACAGCCAATCTCTAAGTTTATGTAATAATATTTACATTCTGTTCATGTGTGATTAGGTAGACTAGTATTTTGTGAAAGTAAGAGAAATCATAATCCTATAATGTGAAAGACTGTCTGCCACATGTTTGTAAGGTCCTCAAGAAAGTCCAAATCCCAAGCAAGTCATAATTTCAAAATACAAACACCGACAGATTAATAATAGGTAAGAGACTGAATTATTGTTAATTATAAATTTGTAATGCTTTGGGGTTGCAGTAGATGTAAATTATTTTAAGCCATAAAGCTCAGGACTAAATAAAGCCCTGAGTCATACTGTAGGTGTCAAGTTTGATCATCTGTGTATCTTGCCACAACCTGGTTAGGTCTGATTTATAACTTTAGTCTGAGTCATGTGGCTTCATGCTCACACCTTGAAACTGAAGGCATGAAGGAAGCACAGGAAGCAAAAGTAGGAAAAATCTGCCAGGATCATATGAGAGAAATTTGGTTTTATTTGTAATAATTACCACCACCAATGAGGTCATATTTCTCACTGTCTGTCTCTCTCTCTCTGTCTGTAGATAGGCGGGACTTAGGCCAAAGAAGAGTTGATTAGATACTGAGGCAGATGCGGATACAAAGATTTCCCCCCACTTCCTTTAACATTAAAAGTTTGTTTTTTAATAACAAAACTATTAATCTTAATTAAAAATCCAGGTATTGGTATCCTATGATGGACTAACTAACTAACAGGTACTGATCCAGATCTGCAGGAGGATATGATCAGACATGGGTCTTGTGTGTAGCTTTATTATAGCTGTACTATGTTGACAAAGCTAGAAACTATGCAAGAAAAATGCAAGAAAAGTCGGGCCTGATGGAGGTATGTGCTCCTTTTGCCTGTTAAACTCAACCAGCAAAAACAACAAATCATTATTCCAGGACTATGAACTATGATTAATAGTTTGACAAACAATGATGTTCAGGATTGTGAATTGTTTTGACTTTTCAGTTTAGGACGGCCCAGCAGGGGCCAGTCTGCTCTCCTTCCTCACTGACACAGGCTATCTTCACACTAAATGACAGGTCTATTTTGGAAAAGAGGCTGCGCCATAATAGGAACGTCAGCTATTTGGCATGATGAGGTCCTGGAGAAGAAAGAGAAAATAAGCCTAGTCAACCGCCCACTGCCGGAGACTGGGGGATGTTCCACCATCCTGGATTTACAACCATTTTAAGGATATTTGACTGCAAGGAACACATTTTTGGTGGGATTTGTAAACTGGAAATATTGGAGTATTATCTGGAAATCTTGTCAGCCGAGTGAGGTTGTTGCTCACATGATTCAGCGCCTGTTTTACCTGAGGTTGGCCCAAGACTGAAGGTGAAAAAGTAGCAATATTAGGATGATGTGATGTCTCTAACATATGTAATTATACCAAGAACTTAACCTGATATATTTCAATTCCATTTAATTTCATTAGTGCACAAATACTTTCAAATGCAACTAAATGTGGCAGCCATGCTAATTTGAGTGTGAAATATTGGCTGATCCCATTTTTACAATTTCACAGTTTTACCACATCTAGTAGTTGGATATTTAAGTAGTATTGTGAGTGTCTGTATGTTTCTGAAGTGGGAGCTTTATCACACAGCTGATGTCCCCTTGCTTCTACAAATGGCAATGGACAGAGACGGGGTCTGACAGCTGAGGTTATTTTTGGGACAGGCGATTCAAGCCACAGAGGTGACAAAGCTGGCAAATGTCACCCTGTGAAAGGCACATATCTGTTCTGTTTGACCTTGTTGCACAGGAGTTAATTTGTAGTATTTTATCATATGTATGCGCAGCTATTGAGGAGGCTGCATAGTATGAAGCAAGTCTATGTATCGATGAGTGTCTGTAGGGACAGGAAGGGCTCTGCTTACTGAAACTTAACTACCAGCTATAAATATGGCATCTCAACTGTTGATTTATGTCTATTTTCACAACATTATTTATAGACTAACAAAACAAACAGTGTCACATTTCACAATGGTTTGGGGTGCAGTGTGAGTTCATATTCTTTAAAAAAAAAAAAGATTTTAAAAACAATAATTTTCATTTATTGTGCATTCCATGTCCTGTAATATCAATCAAACTGAGTTGAGTGAATGCTGACAAGTAACATAAATAAATTTTTTTTCAATACAATTGTAAAATTAAAAAAATATTATACTATATTATTTCTTGATAATTTTTTGTCAAGAAACAATGGAAAATTTCTGACGTGATTACAAACATACAAAAAGTATTATTTATTGGATTGCTGAAAAACATTAGGGCCGTCTCTAGGGATTATTTTGAAAATCGATTCATGTACTGATTATTTTGATTATTAATCAAGTAGTCAATATTTGTATATGTAGGGTATTCTGAGTACACATGTCAATCAGAGTCTGTTTCTTACTGTAAGAGAGACAAGAAGGAGAAATTAAAACTTCAAATTCCCAATCCCAATTGATAATAATTTCAACAAATCATCATAATTTGATATGGGTATGATAGGATTTTGCCTTTTAAGCCATAGACCCACAAATCGAGCATTGTCACTTTCAGACCTATGTGATGACATTCTTATATGTGTAATTTTGATTAAAAAATGTTAATTGAGTAGTCAATTATTGTCGATTAATCGTGACAGCCTTAATATATATATGACACTGAAATATTGTCTGAATGTTATTCATTTACACAAATTAGTGACACCTACCATTTATTTCCCTGGTATCACTTTCTAACGTTCACTTTTTCTCGCAATATAGGATCAAATGATGGATCCAAACCTATTTGGAGGAGCTCCCAGGTTTCTCACCCGTCCGAAAGCGTTCGCGGTGTGTGCTGGGAAAGATGCCACGCTGAGCTGCACCATCGTGGGCTCCCCTACCCCGCTGATCACCTGGGAGAAAGGCAAGCTGAAGCTGACATCTGGGGGCCGCTTCAAGACGGTGGAGGATGGCGATGTGTACCGCCTCACCATCTACGACTTAACGCTGGACGACAGTGGCCATTACATGTGCCGGGCCAAGAACAGCGTCGGGGAAGCTTACGCCGCCGTAACCCTGAGAGTGGCCCTGCCAACAGAGATGGCTCAGAGGGCCCCTGTTTTCACGATCAAGCCCACGTCCACACGTGTGGGTTTAGGGGGCGATGTTGTTTTCAGCTGTCGGGTCGCAGCTCACCCTGATGCCAACTTCGATTGGGAGAAAGACGGGCGCTACTTGGGAGAGACTAACCGCATCAAGATGGTCTCGGACAACGACAGCAGCACCTTAAGGATCCACGGCGTGCGTAACCTGGATGCCGGCACCTACACGTGCAGGGCTCAGAACTCCGTGGGCCGCGCACAGGCTGCTGCAGCTCTCGTTGTAGACGCTCAGGATTCTCGCCATCTCGCCGTTGACAAAAGCACCTCCCTCCTGTCTCACCTGCAAAAACGCAAAGAGGAAATGGACATCGCCATCTATCGCACCGAGGATGGCATCTCCTCTTCCTTCTCCACATCCAACATCACAGACGGTTTGGGTTCCCTGGGTCACGAACACGAACTGAGGGCATCTGCGCTGGCAAATCTGCCCAAAGGAGTGTTCACCCGTACCTGCACGGTGACGGAGGGCAAGCACGCCAAACTCAGCTGCTTTGTGACGGGTCACCCCAAACCCCACATCATCTGGAGGAAGGATGGCGGCAACATCAGCGAGGGCCGCAGACATGTGATTTATGAGGACCAGGCAGAGAACTTCATCCTCAAGATCCTGTACTGCAAGCAGAGCGATAATGGGCTCTACACTTGCAATGCAACTAACATGGCCGGGCAGACCTACAGTGCTGTGTTGGTAACTGTCAAAGGTAAGTGTTCAAATGTACAGATGGGTGACAAATTGAAGGGAACCCCAACATAATGTGTCACAGTAAGGTGTTGGGCAACCAGAACAGCTTCAATGCACTTTGGAATGCAGTAGACTGAAGTCTCTGGAACTCAGCTGGAGGGATGGAACACCATTCTTCCTACAGATAATCCCTCATTTGGTGTTTTAATGATGGTGGTGGACAGTTGTATCTAACCGATTGGTCCAAAGTCTCCCGTAAGTGTTCACTTGTGCTGAGATGTGGTGACTGTGAAGGCCACAGCATATGATTTACATAATTACCATGCTCCTTAAACCATTTGTTGACCACTCACCGACTTGTACAGTCTATGCCAAGGCACGCTAAGGTTTGTGATGGCTCTTACAAAGACACTTTATGTTGGATTTTCCTTCGCCACCCATCAGTATTTTTGTCTGTAAAAATTCACATAAAGGTTCTGTGATGCTAGGAAAACGCTACATAATGATACTACTTGCGATGAAAATGACTATAATTCATATTCTTGTGCCTTGAGGGAGTCCTCTCTGGAGGATTTTCAAGTTCAGTTTAGATGTTGTCGAATTAACCCGTCAGCACGGTAACATCATAAAGGCTGAGACCACTTAATGTCCATAATTTGCAGCATATTCCAAACACATACAAGGATTAAGGAAAGCGTCAATGCTTGGCAACTGACCGCCTGGAAACTTCTGTGCTGTTAAGTGCTGTCAGAATCACTATGCTATAGCTTCATTGTTAAAGCCCCTTAACTCTGTGTGTGGCTTTTCACACCAAGTATGACGTCTGGCTCATGGGGGAGTGTTGCAGTGTTGTGTTGCATCTATTTTCAGCTGGTGATGAGTAGTTCACAGATGCTAAGATGGTTGCTCACTTGTTGCAGCCGCTGCTGGCGTTACTCCCCCTGGGCAGAAATTAGGCAAGGGATGAAACCAAAGAGTTGTCAATGGCAGTTTTGAATCTCCATTCAGTTTAAAGATGAGCGTCGGTCATTAAGATGTTTTTTTGTCAGTTATTGTTGGTGCAAAGAAGAGGTGGCTTAGATATTTGCCTTGTAATTTATTTAGTTGAAAAATATAAGTGGAGAAATTGCAGTGAAACGGTTTTCACCTTGTTCCCATTTAAGTTTTGGTGACAGTGTGAACAATGAAATCATTACATAATTTCCCCTGAAAACTGCTTTGTTCTTAATAGATTTCCACTGATTTTCCAACACATGGCAATTCATTTTCATCAAGATAAAAACAACAAAAATACTAAAATCATAGACACTTGATGTCTTGGTAAACGAAGATCCATAAATTCAACTCGAATATGTTGGGTTATCAAACATTATACAATGTTTTAAACATTCACCTGCCAAACTGACAACAGCTCGTCTATTGAAATTTATACCACACAGTGTGGAGTGGAAATGTTTTTTTGTGTGAATATTTTGAATGATTTACCGGTGTTCCATTACTCAAAGTGCCACACTTGCTTCCTGTTGGCATGGATCCAAGCTATTTGAGCGTTAATGGATGATGGAAACAGCTTGAAATTGTATCCTTGGTTCGTGGTGCACAGCACAGAAAGAAAGCTGCTGATGTGCTTTGTACTCTCCACAGAAATGATGGATGGTGGGCAAATCCTAATTTTTATTTAAAGTAAAACATCATCAAAGACAATTTTCTGTCACATTGCAGTTTTTTTTTCAAGTTTAAGACGATGCCTTCCAACACATACAGTGCATAAAGATTTGATTGATTTCCTACCTTCCAGGAAACCATTTATCATGAGCTACAAATATTTGCTCAGACATGCGGTGTTTGAGCACTGACTGCTTTGAGAGTGGATTTCTCTCTCTTCTTAAGATGTCAGAAAGTCATCAGACAACTAATAAAGTGGACAATATGTCCAATAAGATAGATTGCCTATGTGTCACAAGCAAGTTCCAAGTCTATGCAAATCAACTTTCATGCTGTCCTTGCTTGATCTGAGACCAGTGGAAAGTGGGAAAGCAGTCTAAAAGGATTAGAAAATGGTTATTACATGCCACAATTTAAAGTTGGTAAGTTAAATAAGCAAAACCATCGACTGACCTCCTTCTGTATTGAAAAAGCAGCTGTGGTCACTTTGAATTTATGTCAGTTATAATACACTCAATAGTAACATATTTTCCTGCCAGATAAAAGTACTGAGATGTTCATTGAACTCTCAAACCAGTCCTGCAGCATAATCCACTTCTCAGCTGTCCATTTGCATGCTCACAATTTCATCATCACTCATACCATTATGTAGCCACATACACAGTATTTGGCTGCACAAACAGAAGGGGCAAACAGAAGCAGCGTATTCGGCCATATTTTGGTGAAACTATGAGTCGTTAGATCACACAGGTCATACAGGTACATAGCAGATGATAGCTTGAGATGTTGAAACTATACATGAAACCAAGCTGACCCAGTCACTGTTCTTTGCGAAGGAGGAAACGTTGAACAGGCAGGGGCGATCACTTTAACATCATTCTGTTCTCTATGTTCAGAGCCCAAGGTGCCATTCAGAAGGAAGCTGCAAGATGTGGAGGTACAGGAGAAACTGTCTGCCACGCTGATGTGTGAGGTGCCTGTTTGCAGCACCCTGGCCAACTGGTTCATGGAGGAAACGCGGCTGGAGCAAAGTGTTAAGTATCGCATGGAGGAGGAGGGAACCTTGCGCCGTCTCACCATACACAATGTCACCACAAATGATGATGGTGTGTACATCTGCGAGATGAAGGAGGGCAGTCGCACTGTGGCCGAGCTCACTGTATTGGGTATGAGTGAAAATTTTCCTTTCTTTGTCATTTTTTTCTTGTTTGTTGTTCAGTTGTTAAATATAATGTGCAGATATTAATGTGCTTTTTTGTTTTTTGCTGCTAAAAGAAGCTGCTAAGACGAATTCTCTGGTCTGAAGTCCTCAGTGCATCTGCAACTCTACTCAATGCCCTTTCTCTTCTAATATCCCAGGCAACATCACCAAGAAGCTTCCCAGGAGGACAGTTGTTCCCGTCAGTGACACTGTCATCTTCTGTGTGGAGCTGGAGCATCCTTGCCCTGATGCCTACTGGACCCGCAACGGCGAGAAGCTGAAGCCAGATTCCCGGATTTCCATTGGCTGTGTGCTCAGACAGTACACCCTGACAATCGGAGACTGCCAGGCAGATGACTCAGGAGAGGTGGCCTTTGTAGCTGGAGACTGCAAGACGTCCACTCGATTCTCTGTCACTGGTGAGGTTGAGACATTTAATTAAAATCACAGAAAACAAAGACTTAAGGCTTTTTGGTGATTATGCTAAGTGTCTTGCATTTGTTCTATTGTGGTCTGAACCAAACCCTTCAATCTAGGACCAATAGACAAAATAACACCTAATGCAACATAATATGGTCAGTCTATGTCGCAGCATTTGCTACAGTGATTCAAAGTTAAAGTCTTTTGGGGTCTGGTTCTTCATTCTAAAACTTGACTTCATCATTTTCAACCTGGGGGGCTTCATCTTCAAGGTTTTTTTCCCTATCATTCTACCAGTTTTAATGCTGAGATAAATGAGAGAATGATAGGGAAAAAAACCTTGAAGATGAAGA
>OMOW01104291.1:0-10838 GCA_900312555.1 Lamprogrammus exutus | reverse complement strand
TTCAATCTAGGACCAATAGACAAACTAACACCTAATGCAACATAATATGTTCAGTCTATGTCGCAGCATTTGCTACAGTGATTCAAAGTTAAAGTCTTTTGGGGTCTGGTTCTTCATTCTAAAACTTGACTTCATCATTTTCAACCTGGGGGGCTTCATCTTCAAGGTTTTTTTCCCCATCATTCTACCAGTTTTAATGCTGAGATAAATGAGAGAATGCATGTCCAGTTTACCTCCAAACCACTTATTGGGAGGTGAAAAAAATGTGAATTTAAAAAAGATTTGCGTTGCATCTATGTAAATGTGAGATGAGCAATTTGTGACCTTAATGAAAGATGCTTAATGTTCTTGCTGCTATTTTTGCATTTTTCAAATTTATAGGTTTGATATTTCAAAAAGTCTGTCTACATAATAGGTCAGTTAGCCAGAGTGGCAAAACTTTAAAGCTCTGTGTCTCAAAATGGGTCTGGGGGCAGATAGCACTTTATAACACTAAGGTCACAAATAGCTTTGGGCAGTCGTTCATCTTCCTTTTCACGACCACATCATTAAGATAGAAGAAACAAGAAGGAGTGAGCCAAAATAATATATCAAACAATGGAATTCTTTTCAGGATGGGCACAGGACACACCTTTGCTTTTTGTTTGAATGGGATAGTCTGTAGTCGTGTTCCAATAAAGAACTGCTCTATCTTAATAATAATGATAAGTGAGTGCAACTGGACTTGTTTAACTGATTCCTAATGATGACAGATTTTGAATAAATCACATTCAGTTAGATAAACGTCATAACCATCATTCCTTCTGCTCTAGCTGCAAGAAAACATCCCCCCGATCCCCCAGTCGATGCTGTGGTGCGGAACAAGACCGACTCGTCCATCACCATCCAGTGGTCTCCTCCCGACAGTGACCGCCCTGTGCCCATCAAGGGCTACATTGTGGAGAGGAGGAAGGTCGGTGCCCAGACGTGGCAGAGGTGCAATGCCGGAGAAACCATCATCTCAGCAGAAATAACTATCAGCCACTTCACCGAAGAAGCCAGTTACCAGTTCCGTATTTCAGCGATCAATGACTTTGGCCAGAGCCCCTACCTGGACGTTCCTGGAAGTTTCTACCTTGGTAAGATTGTCACTGTGATGTTTGTAAATCTGTTGTTGTATGTGAGTATATTGACTGCACCCTCCATGCATCAAGCCTTTCTCCTTATTTCTGGTTTGGCTGCTTCCCTCAGAACCCACAGCCGAGGTTAGAAAAGGCCTGATGAACAGCAGTGCAGTCACTGGTGGGGAGGCGTCTCTCACTGTGGAGCTGTCTGCCGTTTGCTCCGGCTTCTGGTCTCTAAACGGCCGCCTCCTGCGCAGCGGGGGCGACTACCTCATCACCAGGTCGAAGAACGCACACACTCTGCTCATCCGTGTTGTGTCCATTGAAATGAACGGAGCTGAAGTCAAGTTTGTGGGCGGAGGCTCACAGAGCAGTTGCATCTTAACTGTCAAGGGTATGCAGTTAACCAAAGCCACATTACGTCATTGAAATAAATTTACTGTTATGTAGTGATACTTTGTAGATTTACATTTCATCAGGCCAACATAATTAACATTTTGCTTATCTGATACTTTTTAGCCCCTCCTGTTAGGTTCATTAGTAAGTCAGATCAGATGGAGGTGGTGACCTGCAGTGCCCAAGACACTGCTCAGCTGACCACAGAGGTGTCGGAGTATGATGCACAGGTTTGTACATATTCATTCAATATTAATAGAAGCTATTAATTTACCTGTAATTTCATGAGTATCCAGGGGGGAAAAGTAATTAAGTACTCCCATCACTGCAATTGAGTTGCTTCTTCTTACATTTTAAAATCAATAATTTTACTCTCCGGAAATGATAATGATTGATAAGGTTGGTCCTCAACTATTCATGGAAATGTCAGGAGGAAATTGGAATTGCGAATTGGATGTTATATTCAGTTTCGATCATCATTTCCATTGAATTAGACAATTGATTACATTCTTGAGTTGGATATTTAAGCACTCTCTCTGCTTTCCCATTCTGTTTTCTGTTTCTATAGGTGGTTTGGGTGAATAATGGGCGAGAGGTAAAAGTTGGGAAGAAGTACGAGTACGTGATCATCGACCGCAAGAGGATCCTGGTGGTGCACAATGTTACAGAGGAAGATGTGGGGATCTATGAATGTGTTTTAGCTGACGACAGAGTGTCCCTACAACTCGCTCTTAAAGGTACAATCATCAACATGTGTACAGTTCTTTATTATTTTCACTTTCTCATCGTGTAAAATCAACAATCTATCTGTCAGAGAGGTCAGTTTATGAAAGGAAAGGGGCTCAATGTGCAGCCTCCTGCATAACGCAGACAGTCTGTCTTACACACACCACGTGATCCACTGGAATATGACCTGCTGATGGCTTCTAGCAGGTGCTTCCGAACATCAAAATGATGAAGGACCTCTCTGTCATCATGTAATCAATTCCAAGATGACTCTGTCATTCCAGTGCCACCGTACCCACATCTCAGCAAACCTGAAAAGAAATTACTTTATTTAGAAATGATTGTAGTTATGGGTTTTTATATATCTCTTTAGTCTGCTGTTTGATTAGCTATCGCAGGTATTCTCCTTTTTGGTGATAAAATAAAATAAACTAATCAAGGCTTTTTTCTCATTTCTAGAGATAAAATAAAACAAACAAACCAATGGTCTTATTCTCATTTCTGGTGATATAATAAAATAGGCTATTTTCTTTTTTCTTTTAAGATGAACCTCCCAAGTTTCTGAACAAACCCAGAGGTCCCATGGGACTGACACCGTCCCTCAAAGGAGATCTTGAGCTGACTTGCGAGGTATCTCTTGCCAGTGTGGTCGTCGTGTGGAAGAAAGATCAAGTGGAACTCACAGAGGACCAAAGAACAACCATCATCTCCAAAGGAACTCAAAGGAAACTCATCATCAAGAATGCCAAGAAAAGTGACGAAGGACAATACTCCTGTGAGACAGCAGCAGACAAAGTCACATTCCAGGTCAAGATCAAAGGTAAGATTGAATGAAGCTTCTGCTGGATATACGAGAGCTTCTTCCATACGGTATTCAGCTCAGTACTCAACATCCTTTTTCTCTCAGAAACTCAAGCCCAAGCTGCCTTCTCCAACAAGGAGTCAATCCTGGGGGAGGTGAAAGCTGTTGTCTCTCAGAAAGCCACTCTGAGCTGCGATGTGTCCGATAGCAAGACAGAGGTGAAATGGTATAAAGACGGCAAGCTGTTGGTATCCAGCAGAACGATCTACTCAGAGACAAGAGGCAAGACTCGACAGCTGGTGATTGAGAAGGTGGAGAGGAGCGATGCTGGAGAGTACACCTGTGAGGCTGGAGGGGAGAAGCTGCTCTTCAAGATATTTGTATCAGGTAGGACTGACTGATTGACCGGCTGTTTAGATGAATGTAAACAGTTCCTTTCACATTATTCTAATCCTCTTTATCCTCAGAGGCCCAATCCGCCTTCTTCAACAAGGAGTCTACCCAGAGGGAGGTGAAAGCTACCATCTCCCAGAGAGCCACCCTGAGCTGTGAGGTGTCAGATTCCAACGTAGAGGTGAAGTGGTACAAGGATGGCAAGCTGCTGACATCCAGCAAGACAATCTATGCAGAATCAAAGGGCAAAGGTCGCCAAGTTGTGATAACCAGCGTGGAGAAAAAGGATGCTGGAGAGTACATCTGTGAAGCTGGCACTGAGAGGCTGGTTTTCAACCTGCAGGTGGCAGGTGAGGGAGAGTCAAATTAGTTGTTACATATTGTTTGTTTATTTGTTACCTGCCACTGAATATCACCTAATATTTTCATCCTCCATCATTCATCCTTTAGAGGCCCCGTCAGCTTTCTCCAACAAGGATTCCGTCCAGAGGGAGGTGAAAGCTACCGTTTCACAGAGAGCCACTCTGAGCTGTGAGGTTTCTGATTCCAAGACGGAGGTGAAGTGGTACAAGGACGGCAAACTGCTGACGTCCGACAAGATGATCCGCACGGAGTCAAAGGGCAAAGGTCGCCAGGTTGTGATAGACAGCGTGGAGAAGAAGGATGCTGGTGAATATGTCTGCGAGGTTGGATCGGAGAAGCTGGTCTTTAAAGTCTATGTGGCAGGTAAGGACAAGGACTGAAGTGGCCTGCTGTTTCACTGGTAAATAATATTTAACATGCATTGTATTGTAGATAGCAGTTGGTAATATCCCAGCATACACTGCATTTTCACCAGATTTGAAAGCAGCAGACAGCAGCATCTGATAACAAAGAGTCACATTCCCTCTCGGTTCCCCCCGCAGACATCCAGGTTCAGCCGGCTTTCTACAACAAGGAGTCCGTCCAGAAGGAGGTGAAGGCCGCTCTCGCCCAGAAAGCCACTCTGAGCTGTGAGGTTTCTGATTCTAAATCAGAGGTGAAGTGGTACAAGGATGGCAAGCTGCTGACATCAGGCAAGACGATCCATACAGAGTCGAAGGGCAAAGGTCGCCAGCTGGTGATAGACAGCGTGGAGAAGAAGGATGCTGGCGAGTACATCTGTGAGGCCGGTACAGAGAGGCTGGTTTTTAAAGTACATGTAGAAGGTATGGAGAAAGTAGTACATCAGATGTGATTATTGACTTACAACTGTAATGGTTTCTCATTGATTGAATATACAACATATATACATTTATGGTGAAGTCCAGTTCAGTGCACTGTCTCATTTGGTTCATTAAGTTGTAGATCCCATTGGCCTAATAAGTGCAAAAATTAAAATGCGGAAATATAGATGCAAAACATTTTCGCCTATCCTGATCAAATGGTAATACTGAGTATAAATCTTGTGCAACTTTTAATGATGAAACCTGGTGATGTTGTGCTCTTTTCTGTTACGGAACTGGAATAGTAAAACTATGTGTTGTGTGAACCCTATGTCATGAGATATCTGGCTTGCTTTGCTCAAACATCTATAGAACAGGATTGTCATGTTAGTTGGGTTGGCTCATCGCTGAGATTTATCTGACTGTTTCGCTTTTCATGGCTGAATTTCTTTTAGTATTTGTTTGCTCATGCAGCACTGGCTTCTTGTGGCTCTGTTTGTCAGGTCTTGTGCAGCGTTTTGATCTTTCATACTGAATTAATCATTCTTGATGTTGTCATTGTGCTCCCTTTAGGCACCCAATCTGCTTTGTCTGTACTGTTTACTTTGATTTGATGGGCTTTGACAGAGTTTAGGGTTCTGTGCTGTGCTTCTGTTGCTTGTTGTCAAGTCTGTACTTTGATGTTGGCGTGCATTCCTTTTTTTAAAAAATATCGTTAATTGTAGTGACACCGCATTCCTTCACAGTCACCACTACAGAAGTCCGAGCCAAATCTGCTTTCCTCAACAAAGAGTCTGTCCAGACGGAGGTGAAAGCTGCCTTCTCCCAGAAAGCCACTCTGAGCTGTGAGGTAGTTGATAACAAGACAGAGGTGAAGTGGTACAAGGATGGCAAAGTGCTGACTCCCAGCAGAGCAGTTCACACGGAGTCAAAGGGCAAAGGTCGCCAACTGGTGATAGAGAGCGTGGAGAAGAAAGATGCAGGAGAGTACGTCTGTGAAGTCGGAACAGAAAAACTGGCATTTAAATTACAGGTGACAGGTACGAGGACATGTAAGGGAATGTTGTAACTCAGGGGGCTGTGATTTTTAAGTTTATTGTTTATGTCAAAGCGTATGTTTGCGTGCTTGCTCGTCTTGTACATAAGAACAGAAGCTTTCAGGTGAAATCGAAAGAAATTGAGCTCAAGCCGAGTGTGAAATTTTGTATGTTTTTGGCTGGATACAGATTTGTTTGTTAGATTGTAAATGTTACAGTTTGTAATTGGTATCATGCATATTTGTCCATTTTGTTGGTTTTTGTGTTTTTTGATGTTTCAGTTACGCAGCTGCACAGAGCTGTTTGCTTGTCTTGGGTAGACTGTGCATTCGTCTGCCTTATTTGCTCCATGTTGGTATATTTTGGCTTGTGTTGTCTTAAATTGTAGCTTTCTCTGTTGTGAAATGTCTTGTCAAAACGACAGAGTTACAATGGCATGACACCCTCCATTATTACCTCTGCAGAAATCCAACCCAAGTCGGCTTTCTCCAACAAGGAGTCCGTCCAAAAGGAGGTGAAAGCCGTCGTGTCTCAACAGGCCACGCTGAGCTGCGAGGTTTCAGATTCCAAGACGGAGGTGAAGTGGTACAAGGATGGCAAACTGCTGACACCCAGCAAGACGATCCATACAGAATCGAATGGGAAAATTCGCCAGGTTGTGATTGTCAGTGTGGAGAGGAAGGATGCTGGCGAGTACATCTGTGAGGCTGGTACAGAGAAGCTGGTTTTTAAGATACAGGTCGCAGGTAGGAGGATTATAGTGATGTGGCAGATGTTTTGTATGCAAATGTGATTTAGAAATGTCTGCAGAATACAACTTTAGTCAATACAACTTTGTCATCAGATTTGTTTACATCAAATTTGGCATTTGCTCTGCAGAAGCCCCAGCTGCATTTTCCAACAAGGAGTCGGTCCAGAGGGAGGTGAAAGCCACTCTCTCCCAGAAAGCCACTCTGAGCTGCGAGGTTTCAGATTCCAAAACTGAGGTTAAATGGTACAAGGATGGCAAGCTGCTGACTTCCAGCAAGGTGGTCCATATGGAGTCCAAGGGCAAGACTCGTCAGCTGGTGATAGAAAAGATGGAGAAAAAAGACGCTGGAGAATATATGTGTGAGGCTGGAACAGAGAAGCTGGTGTTCAGGCTACAGGTGACAGGTAAAAGCAATAGATAGATTGTGCTCTCATATCACGGTTAATTCCCTGCAAAAAGCACTGAAAACACATTCTTATTACTCCATAGAAACAGCTGTCAAATTCCAGACGAAGTCTGTCAAGGATACATGCATCGTTCAAGCAGGTGACAACATTGTATTGAGCAGTGAACTGACCACAGAGGGCGGTAGTGTCAAGTGGTACAGAGAAGGTGTGGAGCTGAAGGAGGGCAGCAAGTACGAAATGAAAAAAGTTGGCATTTCTCGCACACTGATCGTAAAATCCAGCGAAGCCAAAGATAGCGGAACATATTCATGTCACACTGCTGATGACAAACTGGAGTTCAAAGTTCAGGTTAAAGGTAAGTCAGTTTGGTTACTTTAATTCGATTGGTATTGCATTTTGAGATTTGCTGCTTAGACCGATGTTGGCAGATGGCTGATTTAGTTTTAACTTATACTCTTTCCTTTTCAGAATCAGCGTTGAAGTTTGCGGTCCCTTTGAAATCTGCTGCAGTAGAGCTGGGAGGCACACTAACCCTGGTGTGTGAACTATGCCAGGCCTTGGGGGATGTAGTGTGGCACCATGATGGCCGTGAGATCAAACCGGGCGGTAGGTACTGTGTCAGCACAGACGGTGCAAAGAGGGTCCTCACCGTGACTGGGATGACTAAGGAAGATGAGGGGGACTACAGCTGCGAATGTAGAAATGATAAGACCTCTGCTAAAGTCTCCGCCAAAGGTAGCAGAATCAGGGTGAATCCACATCGAACAAACTGTTTCAATATAGAAGTGTGTCCGATCATTTGACGTGACTCTGTCTTTTCAGAGCCCAGATTAGTGAGGCTGACTGCCAAACTCAACAATGTGGCTGCAATGGAGGGAAAAGATGCTGTTTTTAAGTGCGCCGTCACCCCTGCAGATGCCAGTGTGAAATGGTTCCACAACAATGTACCCATCACTGCTGGGCCTAAATACAAGCTCGAGCATGGTGGAAACAGCCACTCACTCACCATCACCGCTGTCACTCAGAAGGATGCTGGTGAGGTTAGCGTCGACGCAGAGGGAAAAGTGTGCAAGGCGACCCTGCAAGTGCAACGTAAGGCCACGCAGTTGGTGTGGAAAAAATTGTTTTATGAGCAAGTATTGTAATGTCTTGATCCCTTCAACATTTTTCACCCCTATCAGATGAGCCTGTGATGTTTAAGAAAAAGCTAGAGAACCTGACAGCGGAGGAGCTGTCTGAAGTGAAGTTGGAGGTGGAGCTCAGTAAGCCATCGGCTGAAGTCAAATGGCTGAAGAACAGCGTAGTGCTGCAGCCTGCGGGAAACATAGATATTCGGGTGGATGGACCCAAGCAGGCTCTGGTCTTCAAGAGTGTGACCTCTGCCGACCGTGGCGTCTACTCCTGTGAAACGCTGGATGACAAGACCCAGGCCAAACTCACTGTGGAGAGTAAGACTCATACCTGCCTACAGTTTTGTAGTACTTGACTAAAACGCAAGAGCTTTTAATTCTGTAATACACTCAAACATTTGCTCCTTCCTTCAGTGAGGAAGATACAGGTTATCAAGGGTCTGATGGAAACCAAGGCCCTTGAGACTGAGACGGTGACTCTTGAGGTAGAGCTCAGCCAGTCTGATGTTGAGGGCTCCTGGACCAGGGATGGGGCCAAGATAAAGACGGGGCCAAACTGCCGTATCACAACCCTGGGAAAGAAGCACGCTCTTACACTTTCCCACCTCAAGGTGGAGGATGCAGGGACTATTGCATTCCAAGCAGAGGGCGTCCATACTTCTGCCAAATTGATTGTCACTGGTAAGAGTTAAACCTTCTCAGTTTATTATTTGTCTGTTAGGGTAATAGCTGACTAATGAGTATTTGGTCAATCAACTTTAAGAGCTCCTCTTGTATGACTGCATTCATCTGTGGAGGGACAATAACACCAGATAACATCACATAAATAGTCACTTGTTTAGCCTTGTTTACAGCTTGCATTAAAATGCGACCTGTATGCTGATGCCAGGTGTAAACGTTGCTATCAGGGTGTAATCTGACCTGCCTGACCACATGCAGGTGGTCCATGGAACGAGGAGGAAAAAACACAACAACAATTCACCAACTGAGACATTCTGAACATTATACAGACAAAATCTGGACACAATCATAGCATTTTAAAGCAAAGTGTAAATGGTGCCATAGTTGACCTTTTGTTTTAGTCAAAGACAACCCTTATTAGGGGTTTGGATTTCAACTGTCAGTTGAGGACCCAATCCCCAATTGGTGAAGGCCTACAGCACTTATTGTGCACTTAATCTGCATTCCAACTGCATCCTATGTAGTAGAACAGAGTTGTTTTGGGTCTGAAAAGGGACTGAGCAACATTTTACATTTTGTACTTTTTAACTAGGCCCCCCAAGTTATAGGGCTGGCATTGCTAAATTCATTGAAGATTGAAGATGTGGTGTTAATGTTTACAGAGCCCCCTGCGACGATCTCTAGCCCTCTTATGGATATCAGTGTCCCTGAGAAGGACAAGGTTACTCTTGAATGCGAAGTGTCCAAAACAAATGCAGACGTTAAATGGTTCAAGGTAAGAAACCAAAATTACTTTGTGAGTGTACTGCTCTGCAGCATTATAACCTAAGACATCAGCGGTGCAGTTTAGTCTAAAGTGCATGTGTCATCTCTGAAAAAAAATTACACTTCAGGGTAATGTGGAACTCAAACCAGGGAAGAATCTTGGCATCCACTCCCTTGGCCGAAAGCACACTCTTGTCATCCACAAATGCACCCCTGAAGACCAAGGGACGTACATCTGTCGCACACCTGATGATAACACCTCTGCTAAGCTGACCATTCACGGTAATATGGATCATTTAATTTTGGAAAAAAGGTTAGGTACCAGTAATCGATCAATGAATTTTGACAGCAAAAGCATCCGAACGAAAGCTTAATGACATTTTCTCTACAGCCCGAGATATTAAGATCGTTAAGAAGCTGGAGAATGTGGAGGTGACGGAGAAAGAGAGCGCTTCGTTTGTCTGTGAAATCTCGCACGGCGAGGTGGACTGTCAGTGGTACAAAGGAAACACCAAACTCAAAGTAGGAGACAACATCAAGATGAGACAAGAGGGTGAGGCTACAAGACATTAGAAATTAATCATTTCATGCAATCTTATGTTCTCCTTATAATAATATAATAATAATTATGTTCTGCCCCTATAAATTCTAGGCAGAACCTATGTGCTGCTGTTTAAGTGTGTTACCCCAGAAGATATGGGTGAGATAAAATTCACAGCTGAGACCGCCTCTTCAACTGCAAAACTAAAAGTGAAAGGTAAACAAATCGCACAACAATACATATAATGTTAAAATCTGTAAACCGTTATGTGACATTGTTCAGATGCGGTTGCAAACAGATTATCCACAATCATCATGAAAAGGTGTCAGAAAGATGCAAAGAAATGATTATGAACATTTAAAACCTCAGTGGTATTTATGTTTTGGACTGTTGGGCAAATGTAAAAGAAATATATGTATTAGATTCTGTTGACATACACCCCAATAATCCAAATCTTGACTGATTCCTATTTAACAGACAGTTCATGCAGTGCAACTTTCTGACAACATTTCAGTTGGTGAGGGAGAAAATCTAGTTTGCAGCCTGCATTGACATTGTTTTGCCTCAATGAGACTTGATGGCAAAGGGAACACAACACATTTGGAGTTTTACTGTTTCCACATATTGTTTTTTTTTTTTTGGCTGCTAGGATCACTTGAGGTTTAACTACAGTTATTGTGTCCATTTTTAGGTATTAATTTGCTTATCTGGATGAGGAAAAAGGTGTAGGATCATGTTATTCTCTACTTGCTCAGTGTGTATTTCTAATTTTTTTCCCATGATTTTCAAAAACTAGCAAACTAACTTCAAATTGTGAATGTGATTTCACAGGACAATATAGACACAAGGGCTATAAATGTTAGTTGGAGAGTGCTTTAACATTTTGACAACTGGGCACTAGTCCTTTTAAAAGAGAGACAAT
>OMOW01104285.1:0-11313 GCA_900312555.1 Lamprogrammus exutus | reverse complement strand
TCCTAACAGTCTCCCCTTGAGGTTCACAGAAGATACGTTTGATCCAGAGCAGACAGCGACTATAGGTAAACACACACACACACACACACACACACACACACACACACACACACACACACACACATACACACACATACATGTAAGCATGCTCACTTAAAAAACACGTGGAAACTGATTATCTAATCCATATCTCCTGTCCTTTCTCTTATACTTGATCAGGGGTGGACTTCAAAGTAAAGACAGTTGCCATAGATGGGAACAAAGCAAAGCTTGCTATATGGGTAAGTCAAGTGTTTATATACACCAGGGCCAAAAGTTTGTGGACACCTGGGTCAATAATGCAGGGTTCCCATTACTAATGGCTGCATAAAATAACCCCCTAATTCCAGACAGTGAAAGGAAATCTTCATGCTACAGCCTATAGTGGTATTTTAGACATTAGTGTGCTTCCAGCTTCGTGGTAGCATTTTGAGAAAGGGCCTTTCCTGTTTCAGCATGACAAAGCAAGATGCATAAAGAAATGACTCCACTGGTCTGCAGGAAGACATGACCTTAACCCCATCAGACACTTTTGGGAAGAATTAGAATGCAGACTGAGAGCCAGGCTCTTATTGCTCAACATCAGTGCATGACCTCACTAATGCTCTTATGGCAAAGTGGAAGTAAATCATGCCACCGTGTTCCAAAATCTGTGGGGATGTTTAAAAATGACATGAGAATGTAATGTTTAGATGTCCACATACTTTTGTTCATGCCATGTGCCACCATTGTTTATATAGCTTAACTGTTGTGTGGTATAATGAAAAACATGTTGAAGTACCAGATTTTTCCACAAGGTGGCGGCATTGTGAAGGACAGAGTTTCCACTTCATGAGGCCTGTGGTTACAATTTGAGCTGTGATGTTTCACTTATTTACCAGTGATCATCAACCTGATAAATATGGCAAATATGAAACTGTCCCTTGATATTTCCTGACCTTACAACTTGACAGGATCACCTGAATGCTCCATTAAACTGCTGACTGATGTACAATGGATTTGGGGTACACTGATTGTATCCCCCATATTTCCAGTAAAGCAGCTGCCTTTGAACCTGTGAAGTGGGATTTTGTCTACAATTGCAGATTGTAGATGATCCTGCTTCTCTCTATCATTCTCCTTTGCTTCCATTGATCATCACAAGTCTTTGTTATTGCAGGACACTGCTGGACAGGAAAGATTTCGCACCCTGACGCCCAGCTACTACCGCGGTGCCCAGGGAGTCATACTTGGTAATCACTGATCCTAATATAGCCACTTAATTTCCTGAAACTCAGTGATGGCGTTTCCACTATACGTAGACCTAGAAATTGAAGCTTATTGTACTGCTGTAGTAAATGTAAAGCTATTATTGCAGTCTAAATTCTTGCAACATCCTGTTGGGAGATGTTACAGTATTAATATTAAACATTTTTTCTCCCTTTTTTACATTTTACAGTGTATGATGTCACAAAGCGTGACACTTTTATAAAGCTGGAAAACTGGCTTAACGAACTGGAGACCTATTCAACACGCAACGACATGGTAAAAATGCTTGTAGGGAACAAAATTGATAAGGTGAGTCTGTAACTTTTGACAGTTTACATATGAAAGATTATACAGTATCTCAAACAGTAAATGTAGGTACAGAATTTACATAATATTGGGGCTCGCCCCATGTTCTGTATTTGAATGTTCCTCTGACAAACCAGTCACATTCATAACCCATAATAATGTCATAGTCGCTGTAGTGGGCATCACAGTGGTACACTTGGTAGCACTGTTGCCTCACATGAAGGTCTTGGGTTCGAATGCCCGGCCCTTTCTGTGTGGTGCTTGCATGTTCTCCCCATGTCTGCCTGGGTTTCCTGGTTTCCTCCACAATCAAAACATGTTTGGTTAATGCTCTTGCCATTGCCCTTGACTCAGGCACTAGGCTGTGGAACTGGAGTTGGTCCCTGGGCGCTGCACTGTGGCTGCCCACTACTTCTAATAGCTAGGATGGGTTAAATGCAAAGGACAAAGTTCCCTTCAGGGATCAATAAAGTATAACTTAACTTTAATTTTTCAATATGTCCAGCGATCTGGAGGTTACAACCCAGAGGGCTAAGGGGCTCCGTTTATATGTCTTTGTCCTGGTAAGGACGAGCTGTGATAGGGTAGCAAACACATCAGTCATTTGGGGATTGTAGCCAATCACGTGCTGTTTCCAACATGTCAGTATTGCTGCCGTGGAGGCAGACAGATGTGGAGCAAAGTGAGTGGAGTATTTTTCCTCAACTTGTGTGTCTGCTGTGTAAAACAAATGATGATCTAAACTATTTAGAGTGATAGAAAAGTTTTTATAGTTTTATAATCACTGATGCTTCAGTTTGGTATCACTTGAGAGAGGAAAAGGGAGGAAAAGTGAGTGAATGTCTTCTTTCTAATTCAGTTCAGTTCAGTTCACCTTGTGCTGTGCTCTTATTGGACACAACATGATTGTGACACTAATTTATGCATTAAAAAACAAACAAACAATTCAGATAGTAATTTTGTTACTTGAGTACCAACATGACTTATGAGCATATTTGAACAGTAGGGGCCGGGCCTACAGCACACACCAGTTGTTCATCTACTTAACAGACACAGCTGGTAATTCACATTCAGACATTTCATCAATTGGTTAATGTGAATTTCGGCTTTGAAAATTCCTCTTACTTTTATGAAAATACCATACAGTACCAGGATACCTGCCAGCCATTGGGTGTTGCTGCATTTTACTACACTTAATTGTGTGTTCCACTTACCAATGTGGGATTAGAAGATGTGTGTCTGGTTTTCAGGACAACCGAGAAGTGGACCGAAACGAAGGCCTGAAATTTGCTCGGAAACACTCCATGCTTTTTATTGGTATGTATCAACGTCACAGTAAAACCAAACACTGTAGTTTAAATTAATAATAATGTCTTATACAGCCATAAAACAGAGTCTTATTTTTACTGCAGTAGTGTACTCAAAAGGCAGAGCTGCAGTTATTGTGCATTTGGGACAAGTCAAGACATCACTTTGCAAGTCATGCATTTAGTTTGGGCTTGTTGCTCTGTTTATACTGCTTTGGTGCTTTTGAGTCTTTACTGTCAGCGTCACACTGAAAGGGCAGAAATGCAATATGATTAGAATCTAGCAGATTTTCATTTATCAAATCCATGTCTACACATGTTCCTGATTCCCAGCTCCACTCCAGCCCTCTCTGGGAAATTAGGTTAACGTTTCTGTAGAGTTTCCATTTTAGAATGGCTAAATTAAGGGGTTTTGAAACAGGCTGGGCAAGACGATGTCATGGATTTAATCCCGTGTGTGGATGTCTTGTTTCCACTTAAACGTCTCCTGCTTCTTAAATGAAGTCATTTATAGTTTTGATGTCATGTTTGTCAACACACAGCCTTTTTTACATCTCTATCATTAGTAGTACTGCATGTAAAAAAGGAACGTTGTTTTGGAATTAAAAGGAAGCTTCTAGTTTTGTTTCTTTTTACTTTCCGCTTACTCTTGGTAACCCTCTTTTCTTGTACAGAGGCCAGTGCAAAGACCAAAGATGGTGTCCAGTGTGCCTTTGAGGAGCTTGTGGAGAAGATCCTCCAGACTCCAGGGCTTTGGGAGAGCGACAACCATGCTCAGAAGGTCCGTCTAGGGGACCAGGAGCAGCACAGTGGCAGGGCCTGCGGCGGGTACTGCTCCATACCGTGAAACTGGACAAAACAAAAACACACTAACCCAGTAAGAATGACCACGGAACAGAAACCTAGAAGAAAAGAGAGGAAAGTCGATAAGCACTTATCTCAGTTGGTCTAACTGACTTTGCTGTTTTTGCACACTCGCTTTTCAACCATCATGTGTCACGCGAATGAAAACATTGTGTAAAAATGGCCTGTCTGCAGAAGTAAAGTCTTTTAAATTAACATGGCGAGTAAATGTCATGCAAGCGCACGTCTGTTTCGAATTCATCATATGTGCAGCATCGATTCTGTTGTACATTAAGGCATCAGGTTAATAGTGTAGTGGCTCTAACTTGAACCAATTTGTAGGTTACACTATATAGCTTGTCAAATTTAATTTGCAATGATTAAATATAATCAATATTGAAGGCATCTCATTCTCTTCCCCCCAATTCTATATATATATGAAGTTAAATTATGAGATGTCACTACATGACTTCAGTTGAGGATGATGGAGGAATAGGCTTTCACTATGCACCAAATCACTGTGAAGGCTCCCAAAGCAGACGTTTCATGATGGACCCAGGTTACTGACTCCAGCTTATATTCCTGTTAACAGAGTTATTTGATAGTTACATGTTGGGGTGTATGGTTGCTTTCAGATGAATGGATTTCCTGCAGGGACACTTTCTTCTTCCTGCAACCAAACTTGATCATCATGTTGTACGTGTTTGGTTTGGACCACAGTGTTCACGAGGTTTACATCGTTCAGAGCTTTTGCGATAAAGTCTGCCCTTTTACTTTGCAGGGGCTTTCTGTTTCTTTGCCTGTGTGCTCTGACATGCTGGCACGTGATTGGCTCACTTATGCTGAATTAACATGATGAGACAGAGTCATAGATTGGGTGTTAAGCTCGTTTCCTCCAATTTATTGAGCTGTTTTTGTGTAGTGTATGGGTCCATGTAGTGACGTATTGAAGACAGATTGCAGTATGAGAGCATTCCTACGAGCTTCTGTACGCTCCATAAAGTCAAGCAGCAATATATTTTCAGTATAATTTGTTGTTTGGTTTTAGTTGCAGTAGTTTCCTTTTCGTTGATCTTTGTTTCTCCATTTTGTTCCAACATTTCTCTGTTTGAATCATAATCAACGATCTGTTGAAATGAAATCTGCCTTAATGTTGAATAGCATTTGCTGGTGTTATGCTCTAGTAACATTGGTATTGTTTCAACCTGAAATAAATAGCGTTACTCCAGACTAACCGTTGTTTAATTGCCATTTGAGAAGTGCGGTGGTGTTTCCATGTTTGTACAAGCCTGCGTAATAAGAAGCAGGTTTACAGGAAAAACCTGAATGAGGTGCTCTTTCCGTAATACTGTGTTGATGACAAGCCTGATGTACAGTACATGCACAACTGAAAACATTCAGTGCGCAAAATGTGACAAAACAGACCAAAACCGGGACCCGAGTGGAAAAAACCTGTTAAGCCTGTTTTATAAAATTCGTCCCAGAAGACAGTGTATGATTACAAGCTTATGTTCGGTGTCAGGACGTCCCCAGATGGAACAGGATGCTCCCCACAGATTATTTTCTTCAGAGGCAAAGTACCAGACATTCTCCCGTGGCTTATCGTGTTCTCTATATTTCCAATAATAGAAGTTTTGGCAGGTGACCCCTGTATTGAGGTCAGAAAATTCCTGAGATCTCATTTGGCATTTTTAACAAGTTAACATCTAAAACAGATGAAGACTGGTTGTCTCACTTATCATATGGATGTTGGTGTGTGAGAAAATGGAAAAAAAATGGAAATTCTTTGCACTGGCAGAAATCAATCTTGAACTACTGACTGATTTTTTAGTTACTCATTATTATCGTCCTGTTAGCTTTCACCTAAACCAATCAGAATGTTTCATGGGCCTGTGGCCACAAATACCAAGGGTTTGTTGTAAATTAAGAGCAGTTGTTCTCAAACCAAGCACCACCTCATCAGCAAGCCACCAACTCAAAGGAAAACCATCATAAAATCTCAATTCCTGTAAACTGTGAAAAAACACACACAAAAAAACATGATAAAGGGGACATCCAGGTTCCCTGAAATAAAGACCATAACCCAGACTGTCAACTGAGTGGTGCTGTAGCTAGGTAATTGGAAGATAATTTGATTGTAGTGTTGTTTTCAGTCTCAGTTTTCTGACTGCTAAATCAAGGCGTACTGAACTAAGGGCGCTTATGACCTGATCCAAAACAGAGCGAACCCATCACGCATGAATTAATTTTCAAAACAAGACACCTGACCCAAAATTAGACCCCGGGATAGTTAGACCCGATCCAAATTGCGGTTGACCCATACGGAGAGAGATAGGGAATGCTAAGAGCAGCACGATGCCCCACCAATTAACAAGCATCTTTTCTTTAAACTTCTTCCTCATGTCAGCAAAGAACAACTACATTTTCCATGCTCTCCATCTCACCTCAAAAAGTTAATTTTCCCCTGAGGGAAACTGGGGTCCGTTTACGTGTAAGACATATTGGCACACAGACCAGAGGCAAAATCAAAGGACCTGATTAGGCTGAATACAATTTGGACCAAACCTGACTCGAGTCCCAGGTCAGGTCTTGGAGGAAATGTAGTGGACCCGTGAAGACCTCTACCCACCAGTGATATACATGTACCACAGTTTGAGAACCACTGATGTAGCGATGAAAATGTTCACTTAATGCTCGAAAACATACATCTCCAATTTGAGTTGAAGCAAAGCAAAAGACGGAAAGGTTTCACATTGGGTTTATTCAGATAGCTGCTGTCAGAGTTCTCATTGGATGATGATCCAGTCTCATGAAAGTTAATATAACTTACTAACACAGAGGGCAACAGGAAGGAGTTATGAACAAAGCAACAACTGTAGAAAATATTCAACTATTTTAGGGTTAATTTTTTTTGGACATTTTACAATATAAAACAGATTATCAACATTACAAAATAATGGACTTGAAAGCTTTACAGTTGGCAACTAAAGCACCCAGTCCCCTTCACTGCCTCCTCATTTCAGTTCATTACAGCCATTCTCTGAAATGGATTTAATTCCATTTTTCCTCACCAATCTATTCACAATGCTCAATATTGATGAAGCGCAACAGGTTTTTAGATTTTTCCCTAAATGTATCACAAATTTAAAACTGAAATCACGTTTAAATACTGTATACATGAAGATGTTGTAGCTTTCCGGAGATATTTGACATTCACTGACCAGGTCTGTAGTCTGTAGAATGGACACTTACAGATGGACAGAGCACGATTGTGGAAAAGACACAAATAGACATCGATATGTTCACCGTTGTGTCAGAAAGTGTTTTCCTGAAACATCTTTTTTATGGATCATTATTCTACATTAATGTCCGTGGGCCTTCTCACAAGAGTTTGCAGCTGGTGCAATGTCGCCCCATAATGTCAATTAGCTGAGAGAATGTGGTGGAGATATACATGCCGGTCGTTGCAAGGAAAAATAGTAGTAGTAGCACCCATAAAAAAATGATTTTACAAGGTGTTATTGTCATTATAGCATAACACAGTTTTATTTGGGAATCCAGAAGAATTGTCTAACTTCTATCTTTTCGCTGTAGAGGAAATAGCAATATGGATCCATAAGGGTCCATTCAAAGCCCCACAGACCTGGTAAGTGAACGCTAAATATCTCCAGAATGCTACAAGTTAAAAAACAATTTCAGTGACCTAGTTTGGATGTTAACGACCTGAAAATCACGACATATTGTAAAATCGCCGTATAATCGCTTTAATTTCATTTTATTTCACTTCATGTGGAAAAAATGATTTTAATCCACTTCAGAGTAAAGCTATAACAAACCAAAAAGAAAGGAGGAAAAGATGGCTGGTCTGTACAAGGACTGATGTGCTCAGACCAGAGGCTCATATTAAAGGCCTTACACGCTGTTTGCCAGAGCGACTTTGACTGTCTGGATTTCAGAGATATGAGATGACTTCTGGATGATCCGGCTGGTAAGAGTGGGCCCAGTGGTGCAGTGCAGCCTCGTAGCAGATGTGGGCCCCGTGGCGCAGATCTTGCCTATGATAGCGGTCCTTGTCATGGCGGTGGGCTCTCGGGTGACGGGCACCGTTAAGCTGCTGGGGTCTGTGGTGCAGCTCTGCCCCTGAGCCAAGTTGGTGAGAGCCACGGCAGCATGGATCTCCCTCCAGCCTTGGTCATCTCTCCTCTGCTGGCCACGCTCCTGCTGCTGGTCACTGTGAATGCCATCCAGGATTAAAGAGAAGCAGCTGTGTATGTAACGTGTCATTCAATACAAGTGCCTGAATATAAAATCTGCTAAAAACAATCAGCCGAAGAGCAATTTAGAAAATCCAGAGCAGAAATTGTCAATTTGCTTGGATCTCTTTGGTAAACCAGTTTAATAGGGATTAACTGGGGATGATGTCTCAATTACAAGAACAACTTCCAAGTGAAATTATGAGTCGTATTACTTTTCAAGATGATGAGAGTTGAAAAGCTGATGTGATTGGAGATTGAGAAGTTAATAATTGCACTTACGAGTCACATTTAGTGGATGAATAGTCCACTGCATCTGCAAGAAAGCACAGATTTCCCATGAATAAAACACGTAATAATACATTCTGTACCTGCTTTAGGCCATGATGTGTATTCATGATACATAGCTTTACTGTATGAACGTATATACGTGTGTATTTGTCTGTGTGTCTCTTTGGATGTGTTTTCCAGTGCCGGAGAGGCTCGACTGAGTGAAATGCTGCAGTCTGGCTTTGCTTAGCCCCTCCAGCCAAAATAAATGCGACACAATGTTTCTCTTGTGTTTTAGAGGGAAAAATCTGATATCTGCATCGTGTCATAAGGGCAGACGCTGTGTTTTCAGCTTCCCAAAGCTGAAAACCTGTAATGTTACTTTGCTGTGTATCATTCCTCCCCCTGAACTGCCCACCTTTCTTCACTGTCTGTGGTCTGAGCAGTGTCATCCATCTTAACAAATGGCAGAGGAGTCAGTGAACGCCAGAATTCTACATAAGTAAAAATTTAAAGTAAAAGCATGCAGTGCAGTTTGGGAGAATTTGGAATTAAATGTGAAATGCCTGGAATGAAAATTATTTAGGTATTTCTATGCTTTGTTCTCTACACTAGAACAAACTCTCAGATCTCTTTTCCTTTCTGAAACATGCATGGAATTTTTACATTACAAAGTACAGGCATGTCACATGTCACAGGTAATCATGTGTAATGTCTTTGTGAATAGGGCTTTAATCTGCAAAAGTACCTAGTAACTTTTTTACTCCACTACTTTTAATCCTAGTGGCATTATTTTCCTCTGAAACGTAGAGGAGTAAAAATGGAGAAATTGAAGTACTTTCCACCTCTGCAGTATAGCAGTGGTGTAGACTCGAGTCACAAATTTGCTGCCTTGAGACTCGACGTGACACAATCTAAAAAGACTTGAAACTCAACCTGCAACATGACTTTGACACCACTGACTTGTGACTTAACTTGGACTTAAAACCATTTAGAGAAGCCAATCCAGCGCACATTTAAATCTCAGTCACACTTGTTTTCTTTGGCATTTTGGCGATGTTATGATTTAATTTCATTATTTGTGGTCTGTACATGTTGTTTTTCTTGTTTCATATTTTGTCTCCAGTATTTCTTTATTTAGACATTGTCTTGCTGGTTCCTTTCATTTCCTCTGCCCCTCTCTGCTCCCATCTGTAAAGCACTTTGTAACTACTGTTTTGAGAAGTGCAATATAATTAAAGTTTGCTTGCTGGGTTGTTTTTATTATCTCAAAAAGACTTGTTACCTTCCCCAAACCAAAGATTAAATCATACAATTAAACAAATTCAATCAATTGAAAAAAGGTTTTTAATAGTAATACCTAAGTTTATCTGGAAAGTACTAAATATTATTCAAAGAGCATTCACAATCTATCAACTATACAAACTTTACATACATTTGGTATAAAGCCCATTATGACTCAAAGATTGGGACTTGTCACTTGGACTTGCCATTATTGATTTGTGGCTTAAGTTGTGATTTGCCTATCTTGATTTGGGATTTGATTGTCAATACTTGAGTTTACTTGGGACTTGTAAAACAATGCTCTGGTCCCACCTCTGCACTACAGGTAGAGAACCTCACTGTGCCAGCTGTCTGGCTGTCTCAAAGCGTATAGTGATGAAAATAAAAGTAACATAGCAGTTTTTAGAAACAGGAGAAATACAAGTTAAAAGAGTAATAATTGCACAATTTGTGTTTGTGGTTTGTGCTTTGAGTCGAGAACATTTTATTCCGTTTTGATTTCGGGTTGGTCAAAAACAATTTATCTACACAGAGCAACAGACAGCGAAATTAGAGAGCGACTGTGGAACTCACAGAATGCTGCGTTTCATTGCTGACAACCCGAAACATCCCCGTCTCTGATTTCTTTACCCAGGCTCGAGCCAAGACCAACTACTTGTTGATAGTAAATCATTTGCTCCTTTTTTACTCTTTGGTCCTGGACGTCCCTGAGCGTTTCTCTCTCGCACTGCCCTCACAAACTGCCAAGAAAAGTACTTCCTCTGGTGTATTTATCGCTTATTTGTTTTACCTCTGGCTATTCTCAAATTTAAAGGGGGACCAAGCACAACAAAATCTTGGAAGGCTTAAAGCGAGATATGAAATATACTGAGACATTTATATTGTGTCAAAGTTCAAATATACCAATAAGTCAATCAAAGTCAGCCCAAATAAGTATGAAGATCAGTGTTTTTGGTATGGTGGTCATTTGGTATCACAAATGAACAAAATGAGTGGCAGTGTTATTAGGCTCTTTTAGTTTCCCTCACTTTATGGGTCCTCAACTGCCCCGAATGCTTTGTTTTGATTGGTCCTTCACTTCTGTAAATTGTTTACATCGACATGTAAAAAAGTTGATTCCACCTGTCTACACACCTGATTAGAGACACACAAGACTAGTGAGCGAGTGTTCGTGCGACACACAGTTTGTGGGTGTTGCCAGCTCAGGTCTGATGACCAATCAGAACAGAGCAGGCTTCATGGGAGAAGGCCTTAAAGAGACAGTAACTCAAGCTGCTTGTTTTTCAACCAGTGTGCACAGCTGTGGAACGTATAAGTGGATCAATGTGTTTTTTGCACATTAAAGCATTCTGTGTCTTAAAAATCCACCCTAAATGAAAATAAGACCATTGAAATCTGTATATGTCCCCTTTAATTATTTTTTTTGGGTTTGTATTATACTGCAGTGATGCAGCACAGGCCTTACTTTATGTCATCCATTATTGTTTAAAAATGTGGAGGAATCTCACGCACATATTTTAGGTTTTAGCACTTTTGACCCTGCGACATGTAACATACACACATTATAGCTGTATCTTTTTATTATAATCATAAAACCTGCACAGTGAAATCTTAAAGTATGATAGTTAATTAAGCCTCGGCTGTTGTGCGTTCAGATTCCCTTGTGTCACAAAGGCGAGACAGTAATATCACAGGGTGTGTGATTGTGATCCACGGGGACAATCAGGCGGGTATTGAGAAAACAGTGGTACACTTTAGTTCCT
>OMOW01104275.1:0-11931 GCA_900312555.1 Lamprogrammus exutus | reverse complement strand
CTCTTCCCCTGCCCGCCGCTCTTCCGATCTCTCTCCACAGGTGCTCGATTGGGTTCAAGTCCGGGCTCTGACTGGGCCATTCAAGGACATTCACAAAGCTGTCCCTAAGCCACTCTTGCGTTGTCTTGGCTGTGTGCTTAGGGTCGTTGTCCCGTTGGAAGGTGAATCTTCGGCCCAGTCTGAGGTCCTGAGCACTCTGGAGCAGGTTTTCAGTGAGAATATCTCGGTACTTTGCTGCATTGTGCTTTCCGTCGACTCTTGACTAGTCTCGCAGTCCCTGCTGCTGGAAAACACCCCCACAGCATGTTCCCATATCTTGGGAACCTTCAATGCTGCAGACATTTTGTTGTAGCCTTCCCTGCCCTGTACCTCGACAATCCTGTCTCGGAGCTCTTCAGGCAATTCGTTTGACCTCATGGCTTGGTTTTTGCTCTAAAATGCGCTGTGAACTGTGGAACCTTATATAGACAGGTGTGTGCCTATAAATCATGTCCAATCAATTTAATTTACCATAGATGGACTCCAAACAAGGTGTAGAAACATCTCAATGATTATGGATAGTAATTGGACACACCTGAGCTTATTTTCAAGTATCACTGCAAAGGGTCTAAATACTTATGTCAATGTGATATTTCAGTTTTGTTATTTTTAATAAATTTGCAAATTTTTCTCAAGTTCTGTTTTCGCTTTGTCATTATAGGATATTGGGTGTAGATTGATGTATGAAAAAACGACTCTAAAAGATTTCAGCATAAGACTATAAAATAACAAAATGTGCAAAAAATGGAAGGAGTCTGAATACTTTGCAAACCCGCTGTATATCCACAACATTCTCTCAGCTGCTTCAGATTATGGGGCGACATCACGAACTGGGAGAAGGCACCAGGAAGTTACTATAGGATAGTAATCCATGAAAATACAGACGTTTAAGGATGTTAAATTGTCATAGGGAAACATTTTCTAAAGATATTTCTATTTTACAAAAGTTATAGCTTCATATAGAGTAGCTTTTAGAGGCTTTATCTAGTATTCCATAGATCCACAAGGATCCATTCTTTGGACCACAGGACTGGTAAAAGAATGTCAGACAGTCAATGAGCTAGTTCGGACATCAATTACCTGAAAATCCCGAAATTTTGTAAAATCGCCTGAGGATCACAAGTTTTCAAGATAAAAATGTCAGCAAATAATGGCCTCACTCATCCAGGAGACTTATGGGAATACTGCCAACCCACAGGAGTGGTGTTTTTTGTTGTTGTTTCGCCCGCCCCCCCAACATGCTTTGTGTACAAGGGTTGATTGATAAGTTGTGAGTCCGAACCATAAGGAAGTCAGCAAGTTCTGTGATGTTGTTTTGTTACTTACTTCTGTCATACATCTTGTTCTTCAAGTTCAGTCTTCACAGAGCAGTGAAACCCTCTTGGCAAAGGGGACAATGAAGGTTATGGAAATTTTATGTTGAAGTTACAGTTTTTATCTGGAGGTAGAAATGTGTAATTTTAGCCCTGTTTTTGCCTTTTTTTCATCCAGTTAATTTCACATCCCCACATTTTACACCTACAGAAAGTTATTGGATAATCTGAAGATTTGCATATTTAATAGCCGTTTTGAGTCCCAATAACCCTCTTCTTCTTCTGTGTCTTATTAGGCAGAGCAGATGAAGAGGCGTCTGTATCGGCTCGACCAGATCGAGAAGGGTCTGCAGAGCTTTCTGTATGAGGACCAGATTCGTGCCTTGTCCCTGACAAAGCGCTCACGACGTGCCGTATGGTCTCCAGAGACCATCATGAAGGCTCGAAAGATCCGCAGTGTGGTCGGCACCAAAGGCTACGAGTACCTAAGAGAGCTGGGATACCCGTTGCCCTCTTACAGGACCCTGTGTAATCGCTTGGAGACCAAGATCATGGTGACAACGGACATGAGCTGTGAGGAGTTGGCAGAACTGGGCCTGGGACTTATGGCCCCTCTTGACAGCCCCACAGTGGGTGTTGGGGACAATGATGAGGAAGAACTGATAGCTGTTTTGTCCTGAGCCTGCTGGCTGTGAATCTAGCTAAGGGCAGAATATGCAAGATTTGCTGCAGATGTGACAGAAGACCAGCATGTTAGGCCTCTCATCGTCTATACAAGTGTATACCTGTTTCACAGTGATAACGTCGGCAATTTTACCAAAGTTAGTGATTTCCGGGATATGTATGGCTGACCTAGGTCACTAACATTGTTTTTTTTATAAGTTGAAGTATTATAGAGATATTTGGTGTTCACTTATCAGGCCAAAGTCCATAGACTGGACCCTGGTGGAGCTATTTCTTCTACAGCTTAAAGATACAAGTTATGCACCCAATAATAAAAGCTAAATGTATCTTGTGGATTCCTTGATAGAACTGTGTTATGCTATGATGACAGTAACTCCATGTAAAATCAATTTTGTTCAGGTACTATTTTTGAATTTTCGGGTACTTCGGGAGCTTGTATAGCTCCACCTAATTCCCCTCAGCTACTTCATGTTATGGGGTGATTGCGCAAGCTGTTAACTAATGTGAGAAGGCACTTGGAAGTTACTATTGTGTAGCAATCCCTGAAAAATATAGATGTTTCACGGCCACAGGGAAACTTTCTGAGGCAACGGTAAACACATTAGTATCTAACAAAACTTAAACCTTCATGTAGAGGAGCTTTTAGAGGCTCTTAACACGTACTCCTTAAGGTTCTACTCTACAGACTGGTTATTCAAAAACAAATATCTCCAGAATGGTACAACTTCCAAAAAAGTGACATGGTTTGGGCATAAATTCCCCCAAAATCATTACATTTTGTGTAATTGCCACTGTATCTCTATAAATATGTGAGCTGCTATGTCAGTGGTAGGGTTGAAATGATGCTTCTCTTGACTAAACGAGTGAGTGGACTGATAGAAAATCTCACACGGCTTGCAGTCTGTACCTGTAACACGCAACCTCACTTAACTGATGTGAGACGCTGGGAGTCTTATTATAGCCGAAGTTAGTTAGTTAGCCGAAGGTTATGCTCATGGTATTTCTTTGGCTGCTTTCATGTGATAAGCACTGAGCTGTGTTCTGAGCTGGCCGTCCCATTATTGTGTATTGGGAGCTGAGTTGTGACTCCCAACCTCGCTGCTGTGCCGCATGAGTGATGTGAGGAAATCAGTGCCTCCAAAATGCCGCGTGTTTTGCCTGAAGAGAGCATAGATGTGTCCTGCAATGTAACCACATAAACGTGTGGGTGTACTGCGGCTAAGTTTGTTTTCCGTCAGACATTTGTCGGATCCTGTCAATCACTGTTGTAGTGTTTTCATCTTATTTCTGCTGGCATGGTACAAGCAATCATATACACATTTTCTCCATCCTCATTAGCATATTTAACAAGAATGCATGCCACACTGGTATCACTACAGCTTGATAATCCAAGTGCAGTCCTTAAAAAATCTATATACATTTCAAATATTTTGTTGGCACAGGTCCTTTTCACTGTGACAAGGGCCACCTCACCAACATGATACGAAAAAATAATTAGTTAAAATTGTAACCACAATACGTGCTGCAATAATCACAATACATTTTTTTTTTTTTGCAAATAGTGCAGGCTTAAACCACATTCAAGTTTGACCCGTCTGCCCTGTTACCCTTCTAACGTACAACCAATCAGTGAATATTTGCATGTGATGGGACATAACAATGTACTTTTTATATCAAGTGCCTTCTTCTGCCTCAGATCCATCACTGCAAAATGTCAACCCCAAGCGCTTTGTGATGATACTGCTAGGCACTCTGTTCTATGTGCTTAACAAGCCACTGGGTATCGGGAGTGTAGGCAGCAAGCTGATTGATGTCCAGCCCACTCTCTGTGGTGTGCATAGCGCTCATCACATGAAAGCAGCTTACCGTGGTAGTAATGATGGCCTGAAGAAACTCTCTTTATCCAGGACTCATGGTCCACATAGAACAAAAACAAAAGGTGAAGTTCTTACTGCAAAAGTCAATGACAAAGTAGACTGACTCTGAGAGGGTGGGATTGTGTTGAAAGTAGTGAGAGCTGTGGTGACACTAATGAATTTTGCACAAAGCCTGATGATTTGCTGCTTGTGTTCAGGGTAAAGTGTCCCACTGTTGGCTTAAAGAATTGAAATTCTTCAGTGATTGTTTTTACACGCTCAATAAAAAATCCAGTAGTACCCAAAATACTCGTGTACTTTTTTTGATTTGACAGTTTGATAACATAAAGACCAGCAAAAGGCAGGTAGTCCTAGCGACTCAAAATAGGGTATAAATATAAAAAAACCTGTATTAAATTATGGCTATCATGTTAAATACAATACCCAAACCGATGCACTATGGCTTGGAAAGCCTTCATCAGGGTGTGGTACACTGACACCTATCTGCCTGTTACTGATCCCTTTCCCAAAGAGCACCAGCAAGTTACATTCTACACACATAAAGCAACTATTTACATGCTTTGTGTGACTTTAACATTAAGAGCATATGACATTTAACAGTGGCCCAGACGAGCTCCTATCCTGGAAACCCAAGGTAAATATTTCCGTTTGAGTACTACTGTGGCATGTAAACAGGTTGCGCTACATCCATCATGTGTCCTTGTATCTGGATGCTGCCTGTATTGTGACTGGATCTCGCTAGGTAATTGTTGTTTTCCTTTTCCCCTTAAAGGTGTAAAGAACTTATCCCTGATTATGATTTTACCTGATTTACAGAATATTATCTGGGATACTGAGAGCATTAAAGCTTTGCTCCACATGGAATCAAATCCTGCACTTACAAATGTCTTTGAAATGCTTTCAGCAAACTTTCCCTTGTTTACAATTGCAAATAAACATTTTACTTCTAAAATCAGTGTGAATCCTCAATAAGCTGTTCAAATTCATTGATAAAGTGTTTGAGCTATATTGTATTACCAAGGGAAAAACATCTGTGTGTGAGTGTGTGTGTGTAAGAATACAATCCTATCCATTAGTGTCTTCAAATATCATTGATACCATTCTGTGTTTACATACTTGGTAAAACTTTGATCATACTGCAATTACAGCAATAGATTAATCTTTTTCAAACTTCATGCATGAATCACAATGTGATTGAAATCGCCATAAATCAAAGTAAGCTTATATGGTAAGCTGTTTACATAATTGGGAGTAATAGTAAAAACATGAATTCTTACAAGTAAGAATACATTTATTTTTGTAATTCAAGATATCAGTTCTTACAAGATAGAATTCAATACTGGTAGAATTTAGGGAGGAGAAGAGATGTGTTAATAAGAAATAACATGGCCACGAGATAATAATCTATTAATGAAGCTATTTCAATGTATTTCAGAGATGAGATGCATGCAGGCATGGTTAAACTATTGGCTGTGGAACGTGAAGCATCACCAGTACTCCGATTCTACACACTCACAAATCACTCCCTTAAGTGTTCAAAGTTTCCTTGTAATAGTATGAAAAACAGCCAACGCCTCCATTTCCTGTAGCTGAACAGATCTGTGGTAACAGGCAGTGTTATCAAGTGCCTCATTTTCACTAGTTGAAAATTTGATTGCAGATATGTACAATTGCAATGTTTACTACTTTAAATAAAATCATGACTAGTCAAAAATAAGTTAGACACGTCCACGTGGACCTCGACAGGCACACTTTCCTCATGCTCCAATTACGTGCATCATGTATATCCAGAGAACAACAGATTACTTTTAATTTCACCAATGTATATATCTAACTTTCATTTTTGTCTAAATCACAGTACAAATGTGATTATTGAGTGCATGTATACATGACTGTAAACTAAACACACTGGCCTGAGGGGTGAAGTACACAGAGTAAATCAAATAATATTTTAGTTTGTCTCCTGTTGGACTTTGAGCAAATCACTCGCATGCACTGATTAGATATTTGTTTTGGAAGTGGAGTTGTTACCTGAGTTGACCTGCAAAATACAGATGCTCTTATGTTGAAATCCAAACTCTTACACTGCCATCAAATAACAGATTTCACATACAGGCATGTGAAAACATCCCAGTGTGTAATTAAGTAACTTTGGTGAGTTTCTTTGATTGGAGTAACGCTATCGCTTTTACCTTATGCTGATTATCATTGATTTTTGCCTTGTGTCTGTTACACAGGCAGAGCTGTGGGTGTGTCACATGGTGCCATTAACCTCTACACAGTCCAAAGCCTGATCCACATGTAGTAAAGTAAATATTACTCAATGACAACATCAATAAGGTTGACCTTTTAAATAGTAAAAAACATTAAGTGTGTTAATCAGGGCCTGTGTGTATGAAGCTGCACAGAGTGACATTTTCTTAAATATGTTAAAATATTTGCTCCCTTCATTGGGCAAATTATTTATAAATTATTTAATTCAAAGGCAAGGCAAATTCATTCATATAGCTCAATTCAGACACAAGGGCAATTCATTGTGCTTTACAAGGATTTTTTTTTAAAACATTAAAATGACGTTTAAAAACACATTCAAGAGATACTACAATCAACAGTTAGAGGACAAGTAGTGAAATAGAGGCAGATTGTACACATGCAAAAAGGCAGAAATAAACAGTATTAGTTAAAAAGAAATTTTAAGAGAGCTGGAGAGGTATCCTGTGTTGTGCACAAATGTGGATACCATGCACTTAAACACATGTTTAGGCAAGGCTTCATGACAAGGAGCTGGTAAAGAAATGCAGGCTTGACTGTCAATCAATCAATGATTAGAAATTCAATAACTTCACCCACTTTATAAAACAAAGCTCTAACTGCAGAAATGATAAGAAAATACTGTTTTAGGCAACAGTAGAAATGCAGCATTGCATCAGTTCACAGTAAACATGGTCAAAGTTTTACACATAAAGGCCAATATTGTAGGACCACAAATGCAAATGGCTCAAATTTCACATTAAAAACATTTCTTCTGTTCACACTGATCCAAAAAGTCAGATTTGAGATATTTCAGCCTGGCATGTGAACTTAGCTTACTGACATTTCTCTCTCTCTCAATATCTCTTGCTCTCTCTTTTTTGGGGGGGCGGGGGACTCAGTCAGCCCAAGGTGCTTTAAAAACTGAAGGGGTCGATTAAAAGGGACATAGACAGAGAGAAAGGACAGAGGTAAGTGTCTCTCATTTCCATTCTTTTTCGCCTGCCACAACCATTTCACCATTTCAAGGCTCACATACAGTGTCGTTTTAGAAATCTGTATTGTGAGTCTTTTTATTTCTAGTGACTAAATACCAGGTCAGCATGTTTTGCCCAAACCACTGGCTTCAAAATAATAATTTCATGTTGTTCTTTTGCTTGTTTTTAAGACTTTGTTTATGGGACATAATGTCATTCCTGTCCTGGTTCTTTTACATAGGTGATGTGCTGATTGAGCAGAGACTTCTCAGTACGACTACTAAGAATAACTTTGAATCACTGATTTCCAAGTTTAAAGTTCTGTAATATTTTGGGAGCTTCGCAGGTTTTGGAAAATCAGTAAGTACATGTACATGCACGTTAAAACTTATACTAACTATACTTAACTATACCCTGATTAAGGCAATACTTTTTTTTCTATTAATGTAAAAAATAAAAACTTTATGTATACATAACACAGTTGAAATCAGCACAAATTGAGGTATGCTTACTCAATTTGTTATCAAATTAGTCAAAGGTCAAGGTCTCAGGGAAAGGTCAAAGTTGCGCATACATTTTTGATTGTAACTTTTGGGCCAAGTTGTTTACAATCCAAATTCTGGTGTCCCCTCGAGTTGAACGCACCTAATGATGTCAATTTCTGCCATATTTCATATTCCACCATTTAGATGTTTTTTTTAAAAACCTTTAAACGTTTTCCCAGCCTACAATTTTTATTTAATCTTCACAAAAATTGGTTTATCGGTTTATCGATCTTTGGACTAAACCAAAAAAAGTTATCAGTAGTATTTTTGATTTTCGAAACTGTTTACCCGCAAAGTACAAAGGAATTAGAGTTCGAAAACACCAAAAAAGAAAGTGAGGCTGTGTCTCAGCAAAGCTTTTATTTATCGACACGAAACTTCATACTTGAATTTGGGCCACACCTAAGACGTTTTGTGATTATTATTATTATTACTGGTCAGGTTAACAAGATGTGAGGTCGTATCTCACCAGTCATATGTTGTATTGAGAATAAAACCGAGACCTAATTTCTCTTCGATGCCCTAACTGTACCCAAGAAGTTTCATGCTTATAACATGCAAAGCAAATACATCAAACAGGAAGTGAAGCTGTATCTCAGTAACACTTTAGCGAATCAACATAAAATTACATATGTACCCTTTTGGCTATGCTATGGGACTACTCAAAAAAGTTCAGGCTTGTAACGCATGAACAAAGCTGACAGCAAAGATGCCAGTAAGTGAGGCAGTGTTGTGGGTGAAGCAGGTATACAGGATTACTTCTAATTATTATCAGACTGAAGGCCGATTCCACACTACAACCCTCAGGTCGCATTCCTGTCATTTTGACTAAGTGGAAAAAAAATTGCATCATCACGTAACCCTGTTTAATAAAATTGCTAAAGAAAATGAGGTTTTCTTTTATTGTGCTCGTTCAGTAACATCAATCCTACTAATGTTAGGTTTCAGAAAATCTAATTAAACTAACAAAGAATTTGACCGATATTACCAGCAACACACAATAAAAAAAAAAAAGAAAAACTATTTCTTCAGCAATGTGGAAAAATTTTGTTAATCTATTTTTGCTAATGAACTCTTCAAATATAAACTGCATAGAGGCTTTGGCACAAGCTGGTAATGATTCAACTTCATGCACTGCATTTACATGGCCTTAACACTCAGATTTGTTGTCTGTTACTGCGATTAAGGCAAAAATACGAGTAAGACGTATACCTGGATGGCGTTTGTAGGATTCTGTCATTCTCCGACATGTTGTCATCGTATGAGGATGAAGAAATGCCTATGAGCGTTAACAGCTGTCCGTTTAAGACACGAGACTGAACCAAGATGTTTGTATGAGCTGTGTTCATAAGTAGTCCATTTAAAATCCTGTTTACATTTAGGATACTCTAGCAGATCCATTCAACTCACATCTCTCAGTCTGTATTATTTGCATTTTGTCTTTTGAGGCCATCTTTTTAAGATCTTTATGATGACGAAGGAATGATATTTCCTTCTCTCTGCAAAAGTGCTGCATCTTTCTCTTGCATTCGCTCATGTCTGTTGAGTTTGGCTGCTACCACAGCTTTGGGCTAACTGCTACCTCCCTCAATGGCTAGCTCAAAGTTATGTTACATTACATACAGTAACCACGACAGAGATGAATGTTTATGCCGCACATTGTCACTGAACATATTGTTCGAATTGTTGCCCTCAAAAATTATAGGCTCATGTCAGGCCGTGCAAGCACGATTAGGCTGAGGTGAGACTGATTAAGGTCGTAGTCAGACTAATACAGGACCATTATTGTGCCTGTTAAAGTTGTTACCGCTAGTTCTATGTTTTGACACAGGAAAAATATGGTTATATGCAATTCTCCTACTAACTCAGTAGAAGAAAAATAACCTGGGTTCTCACACATTTCAGGTCCAGTGGTGGCAGCCAGGGAGGGACAATGCGCTCGCTGTTGTCGTTGTGGCTGTACGCGGCCCTGCCAGGTCTGCTGGGGGCCGCACACGTCGCTCTAATGGTTGAGGGGGAAAATGTTGCCTCCAGGATCTGCAAGCCTGCCCCCCACTGGGAGATACATGGACATGCACCCATGAAGGAGCTGTTGGGGAATGTGGTGGTGGTGGCGCTGCTGAAGGCCAGCTGTCAGTTCTGCCTCACTCAGGCCTCCAAGTGAGAAAAACACAAATCCATACTCACAAGCTGTGTCCCAAATGTGCACTAAAGAGTCATTCTAACGGCTTTTTAATTAAATTGCATGTAGAGTGGTCAACTTTGTACAATTCAGCCCACTCATTTATACTACATATAAATAAATAAAGGTTCAAATACACTTTTTCTGCCACACTTATGAGATAATACTTGACTGTTTGCATACTTGTATGCATGTCACATAATATATATCGGTTAATGTAATGTCAACTTTGCATAACATACGGTTAGCAAGCTAGCTAGCTAATTTTAGTCATATGGCCTCTGCAGGGGCCGAAGATGATACATGGAGGCTCATCATCTGGCGTGTCAGTATGGTAATAAGTCGTAGTTAATCTGGAATTATGTCGGCTCGCAACATCACACATGCAAATATGTTTCTGGTTAGCTAATAGTATTAAGTATGTTCAGGTTTTTTGCATTCTATTGCTTAAAATATGACACCATTTAGATTAGCGTACAGATCACACTGTATACTGTGTGTAGTGTACATTTGGGACAGTGCAATTGGCTTGTAGAAATGTCTTCAGTTGAGAGTTTCGTACCACGCCTTCCAGAGGCCTTTCCAAACTACAATGATAGACACTCAGTATGTTTACAGTGGAGATGTGGTGTTAGGGGCCTCACAGGGTGTTGTTGTAAGATCTAATGGCGGCTAGCACAAATGAATGCCTGAGGCGCTCGGTTTTGCAACGTGGCAAGATGAATCTGTGGCTGAATCTTCATCCGCCCCAGTTCCTCATAGAGGGGATGAGAGGGGCACTCCAGGGTAGATCTCAGCTTCCCTCTCATCCACCTCTCTGCCATCATCTCCAAGCTGTCTAGTTGTGGACCAACAATGGAGCTGGCCTTCCTCACTAGCTTGTTCAACCTGTTGATATCGGCGGCCTTGATGCCTCCTCCCAAGCACACAACAGCAAAGAACAGAGCACTAGCAACCACAGATTGGTAGAACATCTGTAGCAGTTTGTTGCACACATTAAAGGACCTGAGCCTCCTTAGGAAGAACAGTCTGCTCTGTCCTTTCCTAAAGAGAGCCTCAGTGTTGTCTGTCCAGTCCAGTTTATTGTTCATATGAACTCCAAGGAATGGGTGTTGGGGGTCTCTTTTTCCTTTGGAAATCCACCACCAATTCCGTGGTCTTTTTGATGTTGAGCTGGGGATGATTGTTGTCGCACCATCTGTCCACTAGGTTTGTATATTCTGGCATGTTGTCCGGGGTGATACATTCAACCATGAAGGAGTCATCGGAAAACTTCTGCAGGTGACACGATCCAGAATTGTGGCAGAAGTCAGAGGTGTAGAGGGTGAACAGGAATGGTGACAGCACAGTTCCTTGGGGTGCGCAGGTGCTACTCATCACAACGCCCGACCAGCGACCTTGTAGCCTGACATACTGTGGCCTGCTGGTGAGGTAATCAGTTATCCAAGCTACCAGGTTGTTATCTACTCTCATGTCTGAGAGCTTAGCTGCCAGCAGGGGTGTGCGAATGGTGTTAAAGGCACTGGAAAAGTAAAAAAAACATGATCCTTACCATGCCTCCCGGCCTCTTTAGGTGTGTGTAGGCCCTATGGAGCAGATAGGTGAATGCGTCTTCAACCCCGATGTTGGCCTGGTACACAAACAGGGTCCGGGGAGTCACTCACCAGTGGTCTGAGATGTTGAAGAACCAGTCTCTCAAAGGTCTTCATGACATGCTAGGTCAGAGCCACAGGTTTTAAGTCGTTCGGAGTGCTGGGTATCCTTTCTTAGTATTGGGACAATGCAGGAGGTTTTCCAGATCTGGGGCACCCTCCTCAGCTTCAGCGAGAGACTGAAGAGGTGCTGGAAAATCCCTGCAAGCTGCCCAGCACACACTTTGAGGACCCTGGGGTCAATGCTATCTGCACCTCTGGCCTTGTTGGATTTCAGCTTGGACAGCTGCTGTTGCACCTGGACGATTGTGATATCTGGGCAGGGGAGGGTGGTTGGTGCACTGGCTCCTGGCAAAGCGGTGGGGGCCAACCGGGAGGGAAGGGACAGACGGGGGGTAGAGGTAGGGGAGAG
>OMOW01104255.1:0-13431 GCA_900312555.1 Lamprogrammus exutus | reverse complement strand
CATGAGTGGAGCTGACCTGATATTAGGGGCCACACAGAAAACGGCTGAGAAGAAGAGCGCAGAGAGGGCAGGGGAGGAGGGCGTGACAGCAGCAGCTCCTTGCAAGTCAACCCAACAGCTGTTTGACATTAGGATGGGGGGGTAAATTAGGTGGGGTGGGGCGGTGTGTGTGCGTGTGTGTGTGTGTGTGTGTGTGGGTGGGTGAAGAATGAGAGAAGGAGAGAGAAAGAATCAGGGGTGGAGGAACGGTCCAACGCCCAAATCTAAGCCAAGGAACACAGGCAGCACTTCAGGCTGGGGCGGAATTTTCAAGGTGTTTTCCTGCAAGTGTTATTCCACCCAGAACCAAAGGCTCGGGGTAAATGAGACACACATGGGGTCAATGTGATATATATCAGCTGCAAAAATCACAAGGTATGCAAGAAACCCTCCACACGTGACTACTGAGCACACATGGCACTTCAAAAAGCGATTTCTGTGCTATTTTTTCCACTTGGGGCATGCAAAGTAAACACAATTGAGAGTTTTCTGTGCAGTCACGCCTGGAGCACAGTTTGCTATGTCTCGTTTGTTATATACAGAATATTCTTAGAAAAAAATACAAACAAGTGTCATTCCAAAATGAGATAGCGATCATTCAGACTAAGTGTAACACCTACTCTGACTAAATGATTCCTGTCACTGAACTGTAGAGATCAGAATCACTTTCCCTTTTAAAAAGTGAGCAATAACATTCAGGTGTAATGGGCAGCGTTTTGGTCTTACATTTACGACGCCTTGTCTGAGTTGTTATTGCTGCTGTGTGAAGCTGAATGAGTCACGCGCTGACAATAGTGGCAATGGTGCAGGGTTACCCAAACAGAAAATGACACCACAAGAGAGAGCGAGTAGTAACGCCTCAAGACTCCCTAAGGTGCTCTCTGCGGCATCAACATTTCCTCACAAGGAGGGGAGAGTTGTGACCTTACTATCTTCTCTGAAGAACGCGGCACACAAAAGAGCAAGAACTGGAGCCTCGATTTCCACTCATGATCTCCCCAGTGAGCCACGACAAGGGCCACCAAGCCAATGCAGTAGACTGAAATGATAGAAAAGACAGACAAATGCACGGAAGCCCAGTGAGCTGCAGAACTCCCTCCAATTAGCAGATAGCAATGTAGAGAGAAGGATAGAGCAAAGAAAAAGAGGTCAACGAAAGAGAAGCTCAGCGCTGAGGCTCTAATTCAACCAGTCTGATATTGATTTATCTTCCAGTCTGGGGCCCCAGAGTGGCTGCCATATAGGGCCCACCTACGCAAAAATTTATACCTGCACTCTCCTAATTGAGTCACCACTTTGAAGGAAGCCTCGACTGAGTCATGAACACTATCACAGCGATGAGTCCACAGTCACCATAAGGTCTGACAAGCAGCGTCAAAGATGTACACATGATGCACGTGCAAAATGCTGATTTTTTAATGTGTTTCATGTATGTCTATGAGGGCCAAATTTGTGCACCAGCTTATAAGTATTTCACATAAAAATGGCCCAAATCAAACACAGTATGGTCTTCAGATTTCAAACATTGCCCGTTCGTTTGTGCTTAATATTTACTACAGCCGAACTAAGACAGCACTCTTAAGGAAGAATTCAGGCATGTGTTGCCTTCATTTGGACGATCAAAAGATGCAATTTAGCCCAGATCGAGATATTCAGCAGATATATGCGCAAACGGGTTGAAAATGTTGTAATTTTGCACAATGTTAAAAGAAATCTGCCCCAAAATCTAATCGACTGCCCGCTGATTCAAAGAGTTGGACAGACAGACGCAAATGAAAACATAACTCCCTTGGAACAACAGCAGCACCGTCAACTACACCGTGTAAACTGTTGCAATCCTTACCAGTTGTGTCCTTGATGAATGTGAGAGAAGAGGCTGCTGGCTCCCTGCTGAGGAAGAAGTCGTCTGTCCTGCACCAAAGTCAAAGGTCAACAGCCCACAGGCACTTAGGTACCAGAGCCATTCACATTATACCCGCGCAGGCTGGAATCTTCTAAATTTATCACAGACGCACCTGGTTTGCATCTCTGCTGTCAATGGCTTTGCAAGGGCGGAGAATGAACAGAGAGTTTGTTTTCGGCTTTGTTTGTCGCTCTGCAGCTCAGTAAAATGTGAATGGAAGAAACCTACACAATGATGGGTCAAAATGGATCAGAGATGTTAGAGACATTATTTCAAAACATAGAAATGTTGCAACAAGATGTCAGCGTGAAAGCCACACGGCGGGCTTATGTTTTCCAAGGTGAACGGTTTGTCATTGCACTAAACCAAAGAATAACACAGGAAAAAGAGAGACAAAAGATCTGCCCCTGCTGGAGAGCTCACAGAAACTACTCCAGCTCAAGTAAAAGTCCTGCATTCAGAAGTATTTGCAGTAAAATGTACTTAAAGTTCCAAAGTAGTGAATGTTCATAGGCCACTGACTGACCGTCTTATATACTGTATGCATGCAGTTACCAGTGTAATTGTTAGGTGGATACTGATTTAAAGCTTTATATTCAGTGCAAAACTGCGTGGGTAGATTTGAAACACTGACAAAGTGATTTAAAAGAGACCAATGTGTTTGTTTTCCCTTTAGGAAACACAATTAGGTAATTTGGATCGAAACAGCGAGCGAGCCTGTGTGAGAAATTGCTTCTAACCTAGACCTAGTGGGAGGGGAACCAAAATGACCGAGCCCTGACTACTGCAGGGTCACAGACACAGAATAGCAGGAGACAAAGAAAGAAACTACTTCAGCACGAAGAAGGACCCTGTAAGTGGAGATTTATGGACGCTCGCCAGGTTCCGCTCCGAGTAGGTGTCGGACCTTAACGTAGTCTATCCCTGTGCCTGTTCCTAATCAACCTACGGTCTCTACTCAGCTGACACGAGTGCTGATTTTAAGCATCAAGCCAATTCAGGAAGACGGCGACGTAGCGTGAGTGAAAAAGCCACATCAACTTTATGTTTTCCCTCTTCGGCTGTGGTCACAAAGTTCAGTCACACCCTCGGCGGCTGTCGCTGTTTATCAGACGCTATCGGTCAGAGCAGTGTCTTCAGACAATGAGCGCGGGGGTGCAAATGATGAGATTTTTTTTGTTTTACAGCGGAAACCCTGAATTACGCCGCCTGAGGAGAAAACCTAATTAAACAGTGAGACAGCACAGCCAGGGCCACACCTACACGTGCGGTTGATTTTATCCCCGGCCACACCCCTCCTCAGCTGCTCACCAGGCAGCCGAGCTCAGGGTTCATCCTCCGCCGCATCTCTTTTGAGGCAGAAGTGAAAAGCAGATGTTTATTGGAAGCACCGGTCATAGCTACTGATACACTGCCGTCCTAGCTTACTTTACCATGGTTAATCTACAGATAGAATAGACAAAAGTGGCAGCATTAAGACTAGAAAACATACTGACTCTTTCTGCTGGCTGGAGTTCAATCTTATGCATCTCCACTGCTGTCCTTCAGAAGCTGAGTCATGGACGCAGACTGGCTCAACACGTGCAGGCCTACGCGACTACAAAGAAAGCTCCATGTTTAACAGACTGTAGCTGCTGTGTAACGTATGACAGAGTGAATAGAATACACGATGTCGCAGTAGTAAAGTGTAGTAATGAAGTAAAAGGTAACATGGCGGTGTATTTGCACCGCAGTGGGCTTCATTATTTGCCGTGAGGTTGTCGCTGAAACTCGTGGCAGCTCCACCACGAGTGCTGCTTGCCACTGACCCAAAGTTTCACCAAATTTAACTTTTAAATGTCTGCCGTTGACCTTTCCCATACACAACCATTTAAAGCTAAAGCTATCTGTGTTGTAAGTAGAAGCGACAAAACATTAGAAACACACTCATAAACAGTAACACAATACAAATGTAAAAGACTTATCTGCAGCAGGTAAACTGCTCGTAATTGAAATGTTATGTTAGCATCTGTTAGCTTTGGTTGGTTATGGGTGTAGCTAACCGTAGCTACATCCAAGCTATCCGTTAGCTAGCAGCATTTCTACAGTAGGAAATGTGTGTCGGTTTAAGTTAAATGTCATCAAGGAGTTTTATTGTGATACAACAATGGGTGCTGCCTTCAACACCAAGGTAAGCAACCTATGGGAAACCTGCTGGAAACCTTTTTGATAAAACTTTGACAATGTTTCCGGGTTTTTGTCAGTGGATCAGTTTTACGTATCACGGTAAAGAAGCAGCCACACGGAGCTGATTTACTCAAAAGCTGCATGTGAAAGGATCCTATTGTGGCAAACCTCGACAAACCCCCAGCAAAGTAAACAACACATTTTACTGCGCCATTGTTGTCTAGAAACACACACCCGAGCTGTGCGCTCATCACGGGCTGCTGTTAGACATCTGTGTGATCCGTATGGGGAAAAACTGCATTATGAGCTGTGAGTGTGCGCAGCTGTGAGAGAAGTGAGATGGTCCAAACACTACAAACTGAACAAGGAGGTGAAGGTGTTTGTTGAGGTGACTTTCATTGACTGTCTGAGGCCTTTATGAACCCTTTCTGTAAGTCCGCAATCTTGCAGAGTTTGCTTGAGGAGAAAACCCACAAGTAGCCTTATGGCCTGTAGGTGTGCAAATAAATCTACGCACAAATCATGACAGGAGTTGCCATACGTTTGTCCCGTGATTACATAATGAGAAACCTGGACAATTTATGAAACTACGTATGAAATATGAGCCTCACTTCGCTGGAGCCGCGCATTTATGCTGAGCACACAGGTGACGTCAGTGAAAACCTGCGTGAGGCTCAGAGATTAAAGGGCATCGCTGGCTGTTGAGATTGGGCAAGAGTGGTAACAAAGAGGTGTGAAATGATATATTGCACGCAGGCGTATTCAGAAATCAGACGTACATCGTATGCACCCACATCTGTTCACCTACTGTACTTGAATGTGCACATACAGTAAGTAGTCTATATATGCACAGGAATGGCTCGTTTCTCTCTCATTCACTCTCCAACCGTACAAACACACACACTTTCCATCGCCAGCGCCATCACACACAGAGAGGCCTGTAGTAAAGCGGTGCGGTGGCGCTGTCCTCATCGATACCATCAGCCTCACTGTGATCTTTGTCTTAGCTTCCATCGCTCCCGCACAAACCAGATCAGCCTCCTCCTCCTCTAACCAGCGACACTCACTACGCTCCTGAGCTGTAGCATGACTCAGAACAAAAACATTAAATATTTTCCAAGTGAGAACACAGAGCCGCATCCATTAAAGGGCCATTGATATTAATATTGATGGCATCCATTGGCAAACGAAGATTCCCCCCCAAAAAATGGTTCCTCCTTGATGGCCACTTATGTCCATTTAAAATGTAAGCATTAACGAACTGTAAAAGTCTGTTACCGTGCACAGCAAACGACACAGAGGTCATTTTAGTGTCAGTGTGGTATTATGGGTTATATGCAGATAAACGGGCCGAATGAAACCGTGAATTAAATGTAAAAGTCATAAAATTGATCGTAAAAGTATACATGTTTGATCAATGGAACTGACTGCAATACTAAAATGTACTCTAATTACTTCTAGCTACTTTTCTATGATAGTGTATCAATCTCTGAAATGTAAATGCATTGCAATGTAACTGTTACACACACATACATGCATTGCATCTGTTACTCTTTAGCCCTGTGATGACATGGAGCAGTTGCTATACAGTTAGACTTAAAGTCTGTAGAACTTTACTACTGGACTTGCAAGCCAAACAAATATATATCACACCCCTCTTAAGATCTAAAGCTTTTCAGGAACGCTATTGACATCTTCAGAACATCTTCCGACGCCACCTTTCAGTCATACAAAACCTGCATTGGTAAAAGGAGATTTGATATCAGTTCAGTCGCTGCTTTAAATGCAGGAGTTTCCCACTGCGAGCACCTTGCACAACATGTCAGTGGCATTTGTAACTGGAAAACAACCAGTTGAAATGTTTCTCACTTCCTGCACCAAACAAGTGGACGCCTGCATTGTCCTAAAAGACGTTTGGAGGAAATGACAGCGATGTCCACCTATTTGACTCATAAGTTGTCTTAACGCCAACTGCACCAAAAAGCCACGCTGAAGTTTTAAAGTTGACCAAAAGCATCAAATTTCCTCGCGGCGTCAAGTTTAGACTGAACGCATGCTGAACTTACCTATTCCCCGGGTCAGCAACATAAAGATTAAGTGGTCCCAGGGGGGTTCATGGTGATTGCTGGGGTTCTAGTCCTGAGCCCTGCCCTCTGCCTCTCTATCTAACTCACTTTAACCGAGTCTCTGTCTCCCTCCTTACAGCCCAACTGGGGCAACCACCTCTGGAGCCTGCTGGAGTAGAACTGCTCCAGAGTCTCAGCGTGATCGGCCTTAAAGGTTTTCTCGGGGAGAAAAAGTCCACATCCCACTGTCAGTCAAGCAGCCCAGCATATTTTCAGCTGGGCCACCATCCAAACAGACATGAAACTATTCTATTTCGGTCTACCATATGAGCAGTGGCGCTACACATTTTCAAGGGAGGAAGGGGGAGAGAGATTCTGTGGTGGAGCATGTAATTGCAGAGTGACCAGTTATGGCGAGATGTAATTGCAGACCTCATCAGATGGAGAGAAACTGCCAACAAGACAAGGTAAAGAACTTTTTGAAGAGTCTTTGAAGAAAAAAAAAGAAAGAAACAACACAGACCACATAAATAAATGAAGAACTGGGATCCAGATGTGCCGGCAAAGAGAGGGAGGGGAGAACATAGGAGAAGAAGGAGAGGGAGGGAGGGGAATAGTAGGGCCAGATGAAGGAACTGCCATGGCAGCAGAATGAAATCCCAGTTCTAACACGGTGAAAGGGTGTTTACCTTCCCAGGAACAGTCAAAGGAGAGGGGGAAAGGGGGCTCGGGGAAGGTGAGAGGATGTCAGGCCGGACTGGTGTTGTTTCTGGACCTGAACCGGTGTCTGGTTTCACCTCGGTCCTTGGAAAACTTCAGCTTCACTTCTGGAAAAATGGGGAGCTTTAAAAACGAGGAAGGAAAACTCAAAATATAAACTCCGGTCGGCTGGTTCCCATTACGAGCCGGAGTTACTCAGCTGCTCCGAGTAGCTGCAGTTAATATTACTGCGTAGTCTTCGGTGAATAATTACCTTGTGATTATCTAAAGGGGCCAGCTCCACAGTGCACACACACACACACACACAGCACACACTCCCATGTGCACGTAATGGCCCGTCACACTGTATAGAGTCAATAAATATTAGCTTTACTTTAAACCTGGATGTAAACAGCTAATTTCCTCATAAATGTTACCTCATTTCCTGCAAGTGCAACAGGAGAGCGCTCATTCACACTCCTTTACATACGCTGTATACGCCAGTGATGCGTCTGTACTGCGATTAAGAGGCAGAAATGCAAGAAAGATGAGAGATACAGTATGAGAGTGTGGAAATGCTTACTCTGACTCTGATGGTGGCAAACCGGAATAAATCGATTCAAATTCTGGTGCTCGATGTAAGCATGTTTCGATTTCAAACATGCTGAGTGTGTCAGAGGAGCACTTATCTGTGTGTGGAGGTGATCCTCAGCAAGACTCCATTATTTAGAATATTAAAAGGAGGCGTCTTCCAAAGCCTCAGGTCTTGAAACAAGAGTTGGGTTTGCGGTTGAGATTTCTGGGAATTGGAATAGGGGCAATCGTTCTCTTTGGATACGGGGGTTTGCTTTTTGGTTTTTCTTATACCAACCATCTAATTTCCAACTGGAAGGGCCCCACGAAAAGCAGCTGTGTGCTATTAGGGCTGCTTCTCCCATTGGCATAGTGGGATTGTTAGATTACCGAGAAAGATGCTTAAAAACAAGCCTACCCCCGAATCAGCCCTAAACCTCCCGTCCCCCTCAATTATCAGAATATGTAGAAAGCCTTTTTTTTTTTCTTCTTCTCCTCCTCACTCATCCAGGAAAACTTTCCGTTTGGATTCCAGCATGGCTCCGACTTCAGCGCTCGTTCTCTCCCAGACAGAAAGGACAGACGGACAGACGGAGTGGAAAGACTGTAAAAACAAATGACACACGAGGGCTTTAAGGCTCGAGGGGGAACGGAGCACAAATCCTCCCCTCTGTTTATACTCTGATAGCATAAGTTGACACGTTAGTCATACATTTCCTCTCATCTGAGATTTAATAAGTCATTTAGTTGAGCGTTTTGGCTTTATAACCAATAATTCAGTGCAGTGACTGTCTGCAGTGTGGGCGCGTCTGGTGCTGATGCTTGCTGTTTTCCTTCACATATTTTTAATGATTGAAAAAGTAAAATCAGGACTTTAAAAACGTCGAAATCTCTTTATAAGTTCAAGTAGCTGTCGTGCACTTAGGGGTGTGATGTGCATCACGGCAAATATCCTGTATTTGCTCTGGTGCACACTTGGCATTCATCCATGTAACCAAATAGGATCAACTGTATCCTATTTTTCAATTTCACTCTTATTGAATTTGCTCGTTACCGCCTCAACTTCTAAATCCCATATTTGCCATCCTAAACTGCTCGCCTTTTTTCATCACGTGTCCCCTCCGCTTCATGATGTCGTCGGTGCAGCTCAAATGATTTGTGTGAATCTTATGCCTAACCTTCATTAATATATTTCTTTGCGTCTTTTTGGTGTTTTATAACCTGGACTCACACAGGTATCTCTCCAATTCAGTTTTAGAATTTTAGCCTTTAGCCTTGCCATTTTCCTCTGAGCATTTGCAGTTTGAGGAGAGAGGAAACGTTCAGGATATGCTCCATTTATGATGCACCTACAGCAGCTTTCAAAAATTCATTGTGTTACATCTCGTTGCTGTTTATACATCATTGCATTTATACTGCATGTCATCATTTCAGCATTTGTTTAGCCTTTTCCTTTCCTTTTAAAGGTTGACATCTTTGTGTAAACCCCACAGCTGATCTCTGATTAACTTGTACTTCTATGAATGGGGAGTGAACTGGTTAAATGAATTGGTCTCATGGTTTATCAAAGGGAGACTGGAGAGGAAGACTCTTTTTGAGAAGCTTGAGCAACTCCTCTGAAACCTTTTGCAAAGACTATTAATGTTGCCACCTGTTGGAGTTCTGCTGTAAAAACAAGAGAACCCCAAAATGATCGCTCACCAAGGACAGGATCAAATATTTGACAATTAAAAATCCTCCAATCTGCCAAATACAACTGAGTTAACTACAATATACAAAGACAGCTTGAAGAATAGAAATTTATCCTGAATTTACTGAGATCCACTGGACATTTTTGAATACTTTAATACAAGTTGTGTGCAGTCAAACCCTGCATTTACTGATGTCTCTCCACTAATTCCTGTAAAACTTGATCTCGTCAAACAAAGTGACTTTTTAATTATTTAGATGAACGTCCCCATGTTTCCAATTAAAATAAAGTAATATGGAGGTGAGGAAGAACAGGCCTGACAGCAGGTTTGGCTGCCTTTTTATTTAATTACCCATGCAAGCCTTTTCTTCTTCTTCTTCATGTATTTTAACATAGTCGTGCCTCTGAATATTACTGCACAACGCTGACACCTAAACTGTGCAACATTGCACTGCATGCCTGTTGCATTGCTTTGGATTTGCAATATTCTGCTAAATCATAGATGTGCTTCAAGTCTTGTTCAGTTTCCAATGAGCCATAAAATCATAACATGATTTAGTGAGTGTGTATCCAACAGTGAGGTGCGCTGTCAAATGTTAAAACGGTAAACACACCCAGTAAGAAATGCCAGTGATTTATCATCTGTCCTTTACAATTTATGATTTATGGATATTGTTTATTAATATACCAGTCATAACATAGGCTATAATGTTATAGTACAAATATATACTTCATATAATCAGCCTCTCCATTCTTCATTCTCTTTCTACACCTGAACGCGAAAAAACCTTAGAAGAACAACACAAGTACCCCAAACCCGAGTGTATCTAAAATACATTTTAATCTTGCTGAAATTTGTTTTCACAATATTGTTTACAATATTAATCTGTCTTCATTCTCTCCATCCTCGCTTGGGTCTTCTTTATAGTGTTGAAACAGAACTGTACAATCATGTTCATGTAAATTGTTCTACATCAAGGCACAAGACAACAGCCGTTGTGGGGGAGCCTTGGGTAGGCTGATCTTTAATGGCGTCCCTCTGGCACACAGCAAAACAGGGCACCCTCGGGGGACAGGAATGAGCCAGCGGGGAGTTATGGCAAATGTATATGAATGTTAAATTAGGAAGGTATCGAGGAACAAATTTGCTCTAACAAGGTGAACGCAAAGAAAGGAAAAAGGTTATAACCACTGCTGCTCTCATTTTATTTTCCAAATGAAATTCATGTATAAAAAAGAGGAATCATTAGGATGTTGTTGTTTTTTTCTTTCATCTGGAGTTCATTTGTTTATGTACATAACCAAAGTGCTTTTTTTTATCTCTTTTTTCTCTTATTTGCCAAAAGCAAAAGGTTCACTAACAGGATGAAAAAGGGGATGAGAAGTCCAGTGGTGTCTTTCTGAGGGGAGGTGAGAGAGTGGATAAAGGGCCAGTTCTTGTTTATTCTCTGCTTGTTTTGTATTTGTTGATTTTTCTGATGTTATCTTGTCGGGGTTCAATCTCTGTAAGACGAAAGAAAGAAAGAAAGAAAGAAAGAAAGAAAGAAAGAAAGAAAGAAAGAAAGAAAGAAAGAAAGAAAGAAAGAAAGAAAGAGGAAGCAAAAGACTGTCAAGATTGAACAAATGTCAACATTCAAAGGAAAATATTGGCTGATAGTCATAATGTCAAATTGTATTATTCAATCTATTTAATCGTGTATATCAATTTAATTTTTCAATAAAAGAATCATGTTACCCATTGTCCCCCAAAATGTTCATAATTCTGTTCTAATATGTTACTTTTTCAAATGGCATGCAATCATATACTCAATAATATATATTGATATTTTCATAATAAAGTAATAAGAAGTCAAATCTAATAACTAGAAGTAAGGCAGAATTCAGATGAGAAGAGCTGAGGACTCACCGTCTCCCCTGAAGGCTCACATCTGAATGCTTCTCCTCCGCCTGCCGAATGCCTTGGCGCCGACGTTGGTGGGGACGAAGTTGCTGTTGCCCATTCCCCCCGACCGGCTGAGGAAGTCGGCCAGGCGGTGAGTTACGCAGGTCGCTGTGTTGCAGGCTCGCTTCTGTGCTGTAACGCTGCTTCAGGAGAGCAAACACAGGGTTAATGCCGAGCTCTGGTAAGCTCCGTTCATCCGTACGCTTTATTTATACTGCACAACTCTGACACATGGGCCTAATGTGCACACTGAAAACACACATGATTCATCTTCCTCAACATCTACTGCACTCTCAAACACAGAGATAAAGACATGATGTAAAGGGTGATATCACATATCTCACATGCAAAAACACTCATTTAATCATGTTTTCTGCAGTTTGTCATTTTTCTTACCTTTGAAGTTGTTGCGAGCTTCAGGGATGATTTCAACGGCACTATCAGATGCTATTTATGTGCGTTTTATGTCCATATTTGGAAATGAGCACAGGACGAGGCAATTAGAGCCAGGTCCGTCCACGAGTACCCATTAAAGGTAAAGTATTTCTAAGAATGAAAATGGCTAAGGCTTCCTGGTAGAAAAATACGTTTATTGAACCAGAAACGTGGTGTCACAAGCGTGAATCATTTATTACGGTTGGATTACGTGAACTGTCTCAAGTCTTCAATTTCACGGGCTTGGAACGCCATCTGATGTTCAGTTGCACATACACAAAACCAATAACGCCTGAGCTGGCACAGTCGACTTACATTTAACGAAAACTAACTCTGATTGTCTGAAATTATAGGGAAAATTCATTCTCTGCCAAAAAGGGAAAGGGGGGAACAAACTGAAAAGTTGGTTGCAGTTAAAGGTCAAATTCTTCTACTCTCAATCAAGCAGGTAAATCAACATGCAGTTACAAATCCCCAAAAAGATAAGGATGAAACTGGGATGAGGAGAGGAATAAGACAGGAAAAAGGAAGGGAAGAGGAGGGTTAGATGCTGTCAAACGTCTCCCCGTAGCTTGCATAGCTGTCGCTCTCAGGCGCACTGCGCTTCTTGCCGGGCGTTCCCGCTCCCACGTTTGTGCGAGGGAACGTCTGCAACTTGTGCAGCTCCTGAGACAGTTTGCCCAGCACACAGGTGCTGAGGTTGGAGCAGCGCTTGGTTAGGGGTCTGTCCATGCTGTCGGGGAGGGGACACACAAAACACATGCAGAGAACAGGCTCATAGACGTGGGCAATCATGCAGGTTTCTCCCTCTCGCTCGCTCACTCACACGCTGGTGTTAGTGCAGCCTCTCGCTCTCTCGTCCTCTCACTCACGCATGTTAGCACAGAATCATTTCTCCTACATGCATTTCTTTATCGTGCTGTGGCAGATATCAAACAATGAAAAAACAAACATCCCCCTCATCATGCTTTTTTCCAAAGAACCTGTCTTTCCCCCATGCGCCAAACCACCATCCCCACCTCCACGCCAGCCTTTCACCTCCTCTCGTATCCTTTACACCCACAGAACAAACAGAAACCGGTCCCTTCCCACTGTCATGCAACTCCACTAATTGGCATCATGCACACTTATTCGTTTGGTTAGGCATACAATGCTCACATGCCCGGCAGGCAGGCTGGCTCAAAATAGTCGTCCACTCAAACAAAGTCAAAATCAAACTCATCCATGCGGGAGCAGGGTCATGACAGAGAATACGGGGTTTCATTTCTTGTCTTAAGAATAATTAATAATCTGTTTTTTCTTCTATTTTGGTCTGTGGAGAAGCACGTACCTCTACGTCTGACTCAACCCAAGCAGGGGAAGGAAATGGGCTAAATCTTCATGGGTGCTGCTTGGTGTTACAGTGAAACCAGAGTACTACAAGGTCCAGCATGGCAGCCCAGAGGGAGCTGAGCATGTTACCGCGTTTGTTTCATCTGTTCCCTTTCCATTCCATAAGTCCTTATAGTCAAAACCTTCATCTGCGTCGCCTGCACGGGGAATAAATGTTAAGGTCAAGGCGGAAAAGTGAAGAGTTGTCCGTACCTGTTTCCTTCGGTCGCCTGCTGCTCCAGCTCCTCTGCTGTCATCTGCAGAAACTCCTTGACGATGGCGTTGAGTAACCTTCGCGCCTCATAGTCCGTGAGCGTGACTCGGTCTGACATAGACTCTATACCCGGTCTGGGATGAGGTGGAGAGGTGGCAGGGGTCAAGGGGGGGTAGAAGTTGAGTGGAACGTAAGAGAGAGAGAGAGAGAGAGAGAAGACATCAGCATTAAATCCTTCGCAAGAATTACCACCTGCAGTTAAAAGGAAGGTTGGAGGAGGGTGAGGAGAGGTGTGTTAGGGTGGGGTAGGGTGCCGGAGGAGCGTTGGGAGGG
>OMOW01104250.1:0-20613 GCA_900312555.1 Lamprogrammus exutus | reverse complement strand
GGGAGAGCAACGTGTGGATTGGAAGGCTATTTTAAGCAGAATGACTAAAACAGGGATGAGTCCCCATTTCCCTCCATTTCTCACATTGCTCTCTTTCTCTCTCTCTGTTGCAGTGTGGGTGGCTTGGCTTGCTTTTTTCTTCTTGGTATAGTGGCAGAGGAAAAACCGTACTCAACCGAAAAAAGTCTAACTTAGAAATTCCTTGACTGTACACAGCGAAGCAGGAATATCCTATAATAGACGCAAAGGAGCCCTAAGGCCAGTTTGTTCTGCTCGAGCACACATTTGTAGGTGTTGAGCTGTTTGCATATAACAGTGACAGGTCAAAATCGGTCAAATCGTTTTCCCCAGGCACAAACAGAGGGAGAAATAAACAGAGATGGAAAGGGGTCTCACCCTGATGAAATCCAACTCAGCACAGATGTGTGTTACAGGAGTCCTGGCACAGCTTCTATCCATAGAATATGCAAACAAAGTTGATACACACAGTGCCTGGTGGCTATTCTGTGCCCCTGGCCAAAAACAAAGTAATTCCGCTTAGGCTGACTGTAACCAGTGGATGGATTACCTCCATCAGGGAAATGTACACAGGTCCAAACTGTGTTCATGATCAGATGTCTCTTATATAATGAGAAATGTAAATGCTGTTGATTTACTTAATCTGAGTATAGTTAAGACCTGGTTGATCTGCAGCTGAATAAATAGCCGGCGGGGCTTTGAAGCAGTCAGTGAGGCCAGTCTCCCTCTGTGCGCCTAACAGCTACAGTCTGCGAGGCGAGATGAAAAGAAATGTATACATAACAAAAGAGACGGTATACATAACTCCTCCACAAAGCTCAATTATTGAAGATTATGAGGAATCTCCTGTTGTACTAAACACAAATAATAATTTACAGATAAGACATCCTCATGTGGAGTAAAATACACTGTTGCTGTTTCAACGCCAGTCTGAAGATGTGGAAGCTAAAATTAAACTAAAAATGTGGGTGGCATTTCTGTGTTTGGCTTCTTCTTTACTTAGTTGACTTGCACAATAGTTATTGTATTGTAGTGTTCGTTCATTTTGGGGGGATGTTGTTCATCTGTCTCCCTATGGTGTCCATTGACTGAATGAGCTGGTAGGCATGATCGTGCCAAATGTAGTTTACTGATGTCACATTACATGAGTACACGTGTTTAAAGTCTTTCGATGTCAAATAGCTAACCTCTCAATTTGGGCCACCAACTCGCAAAATTACGCATTGCAGCTCAAACCCAATATATAGTACTTTTCTAGATTACAGACTGTTGCTTTTAAGAGAACTATACAATAAACCAAACCCCTAAATGAGAGCACTAAGGTCTCTCTCTCTCTCTGCAGAGCATTTAGGGATTTCCCTCAGTGCCTGGCCACCAGGTGTCATATGAATATAGCAGGGCTTGAGTCGGCCGAACTCTTTGTGATTGCGACGGCACAGTGCGATGATATCTGGAAGAGATGTTTTGAAAAATTCGAACCAACAACAATACGGCCTCCCGTTGCTGCATATGTATGAGAAGATCAGCAGAACCACAGAGGCCAGGTGTCTTCTTTCACTGTAGGTGCACTGGTGGAGTTTTTTCACATCGGATTTTAGAGAGAATATTGCTTTACTCCACAAACCTCTGTGGACAGAATAAGATAAGAGTACACATAGATCACAGTCTGTGTTTGGGTTAGTATTAGTTGTGTTAGTTGAACTGTATCTCTGGTGTTTGCAACCATACACTCAATGTCTCAGCAAAGTAGCAGGTAGATAACATTTTTAAAGAGTTATTGTCTTGACACACATTAAATACATATATGTGTTTCGTGTTTTTCAGCAGCAAACTAACACAGAATCGTTGGCAGGTTACATTTCTCCAGAGCTGATAGTAATTCAAGTTGTTCATTCAATGGCCCCCAGATCAAAGAGTGAACACTAAAACCCAACACTGCCAGGCTCTGACAAGCACCTCATTGATATGGAACCCTACCCGGACTGAGCGTTTAGCTGACTAATCCACACGGATCCATGGAAATGTAATGCGTTACATAATCGACGGTTTTCACTTTGCATTGGACTGTGTCATAATATAAAGCTTTAATCAAAATTAAAATTGGTACCCTCAAAAAAGTCTTGTTTTGTCACAACAGAAATACATTTTTAAGACAAAATACAAATTTCCACATATATATTTTCATTTCACACGCACACACACAGTACATACTGAGTGAGAAAAGCCAGTTTTAAGTACTGCTGCTTGAAAACACACAGATGCAATTTAGGTTCAAGTGAATTAAATTGAAGTTAATATGGTTTCCTGTCTCAATAACCCTCTTGTTGTGTTGTAAACTGTCCTCCAATTCGACCTTTCCTACTTTTAATCTGTGGGTCATCAAGAGTTTTGAAGAATGACCAATGAATGTCCAGTTACGTAAAGATCATGACATGCTATTTTTTGCAGAAAATTAGGCAGAACATTTATAGCACATAACAAGATTTAACATTATTTTGCGCCTGTTAGAGAAACACTAATCTTAATAGCTGATTTTAACAGTTAATATTAGTAATTTTACAGCTAGACTGGTAAAAGATATTGTGAAAATAAATATGTCAGTTGTGGTCGTTCTAATGTATCTGTGTTGCATTAGCAGTCTAAGTAACAAGCAAGGAATCCATCCAGGCTGTTTCTCTCTCTCTCTCTCTGACAGACTAGATGCCCACAACATTCCCTCAACAAATTCCTGCTAATGTAGTGAACAAAGCAAATACTTGACTGATTCGATTTCTTGCCTTTCTGTTTGTTTGTTTGTTTGTTTGTTTAAGACAGAGCTGCATTTGAGCATAATTAGCCAGTGACTCCTCCAGGCTTACACAGTCGGACCCTCAGACAACATTTGACATTATCAGACAACTATCAGTGCCTCCCAATGATGGCGTCATAAATTAGAATGAACAAGGGCTTCTACTGTTGTATCAGGATGGTCCAATACCATGCAATGCCATCATCAACAAGGATGACATTCTCCGAGTGCTCAGACCACACAACACATTTTGGTCTGTAGTATTGCAGCTTAATGAGCGAGCATATACTGTATGTAGGTCATGGGAGAGCGAGTTTCATAAACAGTTTTTTACCAAACTACAAAGGGTTCTAATTTTCAATTTGGGTTTGGCAATTCGTTATATAGCGCAGAGTAAAAGAGCTGTAAAGTTAATGTGAAATTGCACTTTCACAACTGCTCAGACTGAGTTTATGCACGGATCCTTTATTGTGCACGTGTTACATCCCAGATCTATTAAAAATGCTCTCTGCCAGTTCAGCAGCAGTTCTCATTGACTGGTTTTATAGGTGCATAAATGGAATGCGTGCCTTTGAAACATTGATGCTGTTTGAATGATATCCAAGAGGCATGGCATCATTTCCAAACATGTGCCGTGTTTAGTAAAAGTCACTTAATAGTGAAAATAATGAATTAATTGAATGTATAAAACTCTGTGTACTCATTAAATTACACAAATATTTACCCCTTTTTATGCATATTAACTTACTTAACTAAAACATATGGAATGTAGTAAGTGCAGGGCCAACTAATCAGCAATATTTATCTGTGTACAACAAAGACTACTTTAGTATGCTGTGTGTATGTGTGTGTACTGTATGGTGGAGAATGTAAAAACCCTGGGTCATGGCTACATAGACATTTGAAGTGCTATGTCTGCACTACTGATTTAAATTGAATTCTGCCCAGGATTTGTCTGCTAGCACCATGGGAAAGTGTTACAGGTATTTACAAATGACCTTTGTTTCAGTGGTAAGCACTTTTGAGCGCCTTGAACTGGGTTTTACAAAGAGGTAAACTCTGATCCGCTTTTAAGTTTGGATCAGATTATGCACAGCAGAACAGAATATTGGGATTTAGGTCTTGTGTGCCAGCATGCTATGACTGTTCCTCAGCTGCTAGGGAAGGCAAAAAAGCCATTTCTGCCTCTTAAGTAATCAAAATGTTTGTCTTTCTGGAAATGATATGGAATAAACTTTCTTATTCAGTTTGTTGACCAAACGCTACAAGCCTGATCTGAATCCTTGAATTAGAATCAATATGAACATTCTTAGCCTTGAGTGACAGGAATATCCTGCTGTGGAGATGTCCACAGTGTCCTCATGAGTGACTGAAGCATCGATGGAAATAAATAATGTAAATGTGACTGAGAGAAATGTGACAGAGAAGTGACGAATGGCCTCTTTCTTTTAATACCCAGTACGTTCAAAGACACTTTTAGATGTGATTCAGTTGTGAGTCAAGAATGAGAGAACTATCCCAGACATTGGGATTTTCACACACAGGCGACAAGACAGAAACTGGACTCTGACCTGGAAAATGGATTATGTCTGCCACGGCGACCATATGGGTCAACATTCAATTCTAACTCAGGCCAAAACAGAAAAAGTCTGATCTGAGCAAGAGACCCCACAGTGAAGAACTAAAAAAATGTGAGGACACAAGGAGAAGTTACAAAACCATGGCCTTAATCTTTTCATTGGTCCTGCAGAGTAAACACGCTCCCAGTTCCCTCTGTATCAAGGCCTTTCAAACGTGTTTAACTGAATGATGGTCACCAGGAATGTTCTTTCGTCTGTGATCCATGACCTAAAAACACACCGACGGAGCCAGAGATTAGACTGAGACTCACATGCAACATGTGAATGGAACTAGGTCAGTTGATTTAGTGTCACATGCCATAAATTTAGGGTTAGCATTAAAAGTTACTTTGTTATTGAGCCTTAAAAGTCTTTCAACAAGTGATATTTTGTGCCACGTTTGAGTGTAACTATGCCGAAACAAGACATAATAATCCAGATTGCTGAATGAAGGTAATGCCACTTGATACAAGAAATGTTTTACAAAATATAATTGCAGTCCCATTAAGGCATAATTATCATGAACTAGACAAAAATAATCAAATTTCAAGCACCTTGAGCTTGACAATGTGAAGTTTGATTGACTTTTTGACAGTCGTTTTAAGGTCACTTGTGTTTGGTTGAGACTACATTTCTAAGATCAAAATTTTCTAAAATGATTTTTGATTTCCCCATGGCAAAGTTTTATTTTTTACTTGATACTGCCAGATTTCCCAGCTATCAGAGTGAGACGGCATTGGTCTCAGGGGCAGTGGTTCCATCTTCAGCAGATACAGGAAACAGCCGGGGCTCCAAGCACACTTTCTAAAGGATTTAAGCCTCCTTTCAGAGGCTGAGTAGTGCTTTTACAGCTGAGGGGAAACGATTTTGGAAGTCGGCTGATGCTTCTTCCTGTCCAACTAACAGGCCCACGGGTCCCTGTGGCCAAAGAAGAGAGAGAGAGCATGTTTATCTTGTCAGTGGGCCAGAATAGCTCTCCCTCAGGAAACTCCTTGAAAATGCACAGTCAGACCTGAAAAGGGCTTTTGAGAGGCTCACTCTGCAGCTGAGGCAGCACTAGGAAAAGCCACAAGGATTTGAAATCGCTCCTCCATTTATTTTCTTCTCTCTGTCAGTGTGAAAATCTATTGTTAATGGATCACTCAATTTCATGGAATAGCAAGAAACTGAACCTGAATCTTCAAACAAAGGGCCTGACCTGCTGACTGAGGGTGACAGCAGTAGACAAACCTATGAGCATTCTCTCTGTTTGAAACACAGCTATCTTAACAAATTCATTTTCTATTAAAAGGATACAACTCCTACTCTCTTATCTCACTTTTGTAACCTTTCATTCATGTTGTGTGAATGTTGGTTCACTTTTTTTTGGCTTGCAACAAGACAAAGTTAACAACAAAAAGTACACTTCTGTCAGCGCAGAGTTTGGACCAAACTTCTCACGATGTGTCATAATTGCAAGATAAACCTGATGAAGTTCATCAAAATCCTATTAAATCTTTAAAATTGTAAAATGTATAACGAAAAAGTTATTTTGTGCTTCATTGTATCACGGTTCAATACTTTATATCTACTAGGCTCATGCATTAGTCAACCAGTTGCAATTACATTAAAATGGTGGTTCCTGTTCATTATACATGAAAAACAACTTGTCATTGTCACTTGTCACAATTTGTATTGGGCTGTTCATCAGTTGTAACTCCAAAAATGTAGTCTATACGTTGACTTGTCCTTTGTAGAAAGTTTTGCGTCATGCAAACTAAAGGACATTTCTGCAAAATGCCAAAAAACAAAACAAACATGGCCCACCATCATTCCTGTGTTTCATTGACATTGGAAAAGTGGCCACGTATGGGACTTCACACAGGTGGAGGTTGCTTGTTTAGCCCTAATGAGATATAATTTCACATTTTATTCATCAATATTTGCATATCATAGCATGTCCAGATCATTTATTGTCTTCATCTGCTTATTCCTATCAGTCATGGGGACCTGGGACCTGTCCCAGCATGAGCTGTCCTGTGACAGTCTGGATAAGGTTTCAGTGTAAATAATGAATTAGAAATACCCAGAATCTAATGGGACTAAACCTTGACCGACAGAAAAGTGGAGGCCATCTTGTTTATGTGTGATTGCTTGACCTCAGTTAGATTTCTCGTTAAACTATCTCCATCTTGTAATTTGCAGAAAGATCTGAAACAGTTTATAGGGCCTCACGGTCAGGTTCCTAGAATACTCTCATGGGGAAAACTTAACTTGTTATATTGCACTTTGGCAAAACTGAGTTTAAAAATTATGCAAGAGTGAACGCTTAAAAAGGTTAAAATTATAAAATGATATTGTGATTATAATGGCTAGGACCTATACATTTGCACATATATGATATTTTATCATACACAATCTATAGATACAGGATTTGTGTATCTCCCCCTTATCTAAACATTATATTTAATAAAAATCTGTGCCAACTAGGCTAAGCCAACGCCAAACTAAACTAAATGTTCAGAATGTGCAGTATTATAATAGCAGTCAGGCTTAAAGGTGCAGTGTTTCAGCAGCCTGAACTGTAAAGGCCTGATGAAAAATGATCTGGCGTATATGTGTGCCGTGGCACAGTTCAGCCAGCGGGGAAAAGGAGGCCAGAGTTAAACATAAACGTACACACACACACACACCCCCCGTGAGTGGAGAGTGTTGCGTGTGAAGCCTGTTGAGTCTGCAGAGCAGCAGACAGTCTCCACTCCGGGATGTCTGCCTCAGAGGTTATGCAACACAGGCTTGGCCACAACTCTCACTCGTTTCTCTTTTGACTCTGTGGAACTACCGGTTGGAATACACTAACGTAGAAACAGAGCGTGTTTGGCACTGAATAAGGTTCAGTTGAACGAATAAGTATAAAAAGCAGATCCACAGCACTGAAAACAAAATTTTCTTAGGTTTAAAAAAAACAAAAACTTTTTTCACTAAATAGAACTCTTAAGCCCCAAATATTTCTCTGCCATCCAGGCAGGGAGTGGACTGAATGAATGAGGAAAAAGAACATGAGCCTAAACCAACAATTTAAGCTCCTCTCTTGGGTTCTGGTTTCAATATTTTTTAGCACGCATAGGAGGAAGTGCAGCTCCAACGCGTGACAAGTCAGAAATGAAAGAGCTCTCTTACATAAGAATCTGAATTCCACGTATGCCTCCTATGAGAATCATGGGAAAGACGTTTTTTTTATTTGACCCCCAAAACCAAATAAAGATTGACCAAAAGCTAAAGCCAGAGCTGTGCCCAGAAGCTCAGCAAAGTCCTTGAATTAGTAAGCAGAAAAAAAAAAGACTGTAAACCGATTGTGATCATTGCTGATAAACAATATGGACCACCAGAGACGGAAAAAGATGAAAAGAGCTCCTGTGGCTGTCTTGTGCTTCAGTTCTGACAAGGCAGCATGGAAGCCTGACTAAGCCTAACACTTTTACTCCCTAAAACAGATGTAATACCTCTTTGAATAGAGGGATAAAACAAATCCTGGAATGTTTTTAAGATTTTTTGAATATTGCTCTGTAAGCTGTGTGTTTTGTTTTGACATTAATTCTATTTTTTTGCAGGATGGCCTTGGTGTACTTCCATACGTACTATGGAAGTGAGAAAACATACATTGAATTCGCTTCGTATCGTGCACATCGCTTTTGCACCCCAGCTGAAGAAGCTCAACAAATGTTACGTTTTCATGGAGAAAAGACATATTTTGTGGGAATTTGTATTTCACTTGCATGCTGCTGGTTGTGTCTTCTCTCTGTGCTCGGTTATGAAAACCTGAGGCATTACACAGGCAAACAGAATTGTGACAACAAAAGAGCGTGAGAGAGAGAGAGAGAGAGAGAGAGAATGTTTTTACAAAAGCTCATGCAAATAACAATAGTTATTTGAACGGTTCAAGCTGTCAAATTGGCCCTCTGGAGAATTGTAGTTCTGGGTTAAAAGGCTGAGGGATTATGGGGGAGAGCAGATACAGGACCTTGCTGTCACACAAAGAGACGTCTATATCCAGCTTGTACAGTATGTACAGTCAGTGCTCCACCAGTCTTGGATTGCCGTGCAGCATATACACTGTAATGAGTCCACGCTCAGCTGTCACTCAAGCACTCCTGCTCGAATGATCCAAATCAGTCTCGAGGCCCGAGGTTATCTTTAAGACGTTTTTTATGAGGTGTCAAGACAAATTCATTATATGACACCACATACGCCACGTGTGAAGCAGTGCCACGGAATTGAGTTACGTAACTTCAGCTCGACTTAGACTTGACCCACACATCTGACATAATCAAAAAAAGACTTGTAACTTGACTTTGACACCGCTGACCTGTGACTTCACTTGAACTTGAGCTCTTTGACTCGGAAAGACCAGATAACTTTTCCAAACCAAAGATTTAAAATAATACGATTATGCAAATACTAACTTTTATATTTTTTCAAATTACAGTCTATAGTTTATTGGGAAAGTAATGAATACAATTCGTATAAATTCACTACACAAATTGTTATCCTGACATAGAATAACAAGACTTGACCTAGGACTTGAACTTCAATTTTGACTTGATCAGTCTTGACCTGTGACCGACCTTGTGACTTGCCTACCTTGACCTGGTACACAACTTTACGCTTGAGTGCCAAGACTTGAAACTTACTCGTGACTTGCAAACAATGACTCGAGATTGACTGAATGACTCGGACCTCTGGTGTGAGGAGATAAGAGAGTGGTGGATGTAAAAGTGGTTCACACCAACCCAGGTAGAGAGAGAGCCAGCGGATAGAAGAGTAAATGTGACGTAAAATGTGACCATATTTGTGTGCAGGTTTGAGTTAGTAGAAGATTGTAATATCAGGCTTGTGTTCAGAGTATGTAAAAGTTACTAATAGAGATGTTACATCAGTGTAATTTAAAGCGGCTCTTCTGACAGACGAGTGACAGACGAGCAATAATAAGGCGTCGTCCATCCTGACACAGTAATCTCCCTGTAATCATAAAAATGTGAAGAGTGCGCTTTGGGGGACAGTCTTACATTTTATGTAACGCAACGCATAAAGCTGCTGTGTAGCACGTGTGTGTGTGTGTGTGTGTGTTATGTGAGCGTGAATAGGCAGGCATTAGGTCCAGTTTCAGGGTTCGAATTTTCCTTCTGCCACACCATGGAAATGACACAATACACTTGATTGACAAATGATTTGTGTATGACAGTAATATTCTCAATATTTGCGTGTGTGCCCGTTTTTGTCATTTGTGCGCATTATGTATGTACAGTACAGCAGGCATGTATAGATGCTAACTAAAGAGGCCATCACACCACTCACACTGACAGATGTAGTGTAGCTTTTGATGACTTAAGTACGTGAAAATGTGTTTTTACCTCCACCAAGGAGGTCATGTTTTCGGCTGTGTCTGTTGGCTGGTTTGTTTGTTGCTGAAGGATCAATTCAAAGGTTATGAACCAACTTTGATGAAACTTGGTGGTGAGCGGGTATGGCCCAGGGAAGCAAAAAAGAGGACATGTTTATCCTGCGTCAAAATATCAATAGGTGCAATTTAGTTGGATAAGGAATCGGCGGGCTAAGATATACAGTATGCTTGGACAGGGGGTACGTTAATGGAATGACTGCACAGGAAGAAGAAACAACAGTGCTTTTGCACCCCAACCAGTGCTAATGTGTAGCTGAGATGATGCTGAATCCGTTGCATGCAAATGGCTTTGTCGCAATATTTGTGTAGACAGTTCCAGAAAATGTTGTTTATTGAAGTCGTTCATTTCTCCTCAGGCCAGTGTATTTTTTAGAAAGAGATAGATTTGGTCTCGGTTTTGGCCTTAGCGGTCTAATGAGTGACAGTCATGATGTTATGGAAGAGGTGAAAGCTGACTTTTATACCATATTGTGTTTCTGCTGTAAGAGTAGCATGGCAATGACCTCTTTGCATAAACAGCACTTATGCCTTGTACTGTGTGTGTGCATGTGTTGCTTACCTGTATGTTACCTAATTAAAAGGCACAATGCCTTACACTCTTACACTCACTCACAGGGTAACGCTTCTAAATGCAGGCCAAGTTATCTTCATAGTCTATGCATCTGTGTCATCTGCACCCAGGGATCACGACACATGGAGCCTTTTTGAAATAGAACGCAATGCTCAGCGGCCCTTATAGAACATCAGCATCTGGAGTGTGAGCGTAGCGTAATGATACTAGTGCGATAGCTCAGTGTAATTGTTCCTCTTGAGGTCTTCGGGTTGAACTCATCTTCAACCCAGTGACATTTCGATATTTAAGTCAGCAGCGCTTTGTGTTTGTCAGACACATCACACAGGGACAGTGAACATCAAACACTCCACTCCACTAACGTTGTGTTGCTGTGGAGGTCCAGGGGTTATCTGTCTGACCTTATTTCACTCAGACTGTTAGTCTGCTGAAGACAGCAGCTGGGAATGTTGTTTGCTAATGTGACGGCTCTGCAAATCGACACCTTGGAGCCTCAAAGCGTGCCGCTGCCACTTGATGACAAATGACAAAATACCTAAAGAAGCTGTGAATATACACGCTTATGGCTGAGAGTTTCATTGATTGAAAGTATGAGAATTTGCTATTTGAGTTTCCATCAACATTTCATGTTTTCAATCAATAGAGTGAATTGTTTAGGTATTTAGAAGACCTTGATCAAGCACGTGGAACTGATTTAACTATGTGTATGTGTCATTTATGAAGCAAAGACTGAATATCACATGTACAAGCGATAACTGACTACTTGTTGCATGTCCATTTTCAGCACGGTGTCCAGTATGTGGAAACTTTATGCAGTAATTAACAGGTAACTAACATAACTCTTCAGTTACCTTGATGAACATCTTTTACTGTAGTGTGGCATCCAAAATGACCCGAGGCTGACATCTGATCACTTTTAATACACCTGCAACCACTCATCTGCTGCTGCTTTTGACAGCAAAGTATGTGTGTAATTACACTGTGCTGCCATGTGAACGAGGAAGTTATTAAATTTGATTTGTGTTTACATGTTGTCGTTGTGGCACATCAGTGCAATAACTTATGGTTATTATACTGTGTGCATGTGTGTGTTAATGTGTTTACTTTGCAATCAAATGTGTTACGTGATAAACACAAAGTGTGAGTTGCTCCACTGAAACACATTACAGTTCACACTGTGTGTTACATTTATGGTTGCGCAATTTTACCCTTGTCTACAACTAATCAGTGACAGCACATTATCTCCTAGAATATACAATCGATATCATATCTTTAAGGAATTTTATTGTAGGTGAAAATTCAATCAGAATTACACACACATACATACACCAACCACGTTTATCTCAGTTTAGATATTTAATCTTTAATTTTCCTCCAGCACAAAAGGACTCGAAGGACTGAATGTTCAAAAGTAAAGTGCACATCACCAACTACAGTAGCAAAGGCACAAATATCTACCCTGTACGGGAAGCTGTCATATTCATCTGCCTCCATGACTGATTGCAATTCAGACTTAACATTCTTTGTACTAACAAGGACATAATGAAGGTGTGACACACATTTTTCAATCTTTATGGCCCAGAGCAAATGAAAGCTCCAGCACATGATTATGTAAAGTATGAGCAGGGTCTGAGCAGTTTGACACAGTTGACACATCAACATCATTGACAATTAAGGCATACATTGTATTTCAATCAGTCATTTTTTTAATGATTAATCTTACTCAGATATAAAATGAAGAAACTTTTATTTTAATTATATACTTAGGTACAATCTGAAAACCTTTCTGGCCTACTGTATGAGAAGAAGCATTACACATTAGAACAACATGGAGCGTGTGACGAGAAAATCCCGGCCTGACCTGTAATTTGAAATTAAACATAATCACATAGGTAATGCTGCCAGTGTTGCAACACAGAGATTCTGCTCACTTTTTTTTCTGATCCTCAATAGCTGGAAGAGGTTAAACTGTAAACAACCCTCATAAAGTTCACAACCCTGGAAAACCACAGGAAGGCAATAAACCATCAAGAACATACCGTTCTGCCACCCAAACACCATTCAAAGGAGTTGTCCTCCACTCATGCAAACAGGACAGGTGTGAACATTAAGGGAAGCCACCACCTCGTAGACATCTCCACCCTCTCCTCTTTGCTTATTTAGTTCCACCAGCAATTATATGATTGCAAACCGAATCTGTAGAAAAATAAATACAGGTTCACCATACTCACTCTGTCACACCTGATATATGCAGAGTTGATTGATTTGGAGGTCTATAAATTAAAGTTGAGGTTGTATTTTAAATTTAATTAAATGTAATTAAATTAAATTATTTGATTTAATTAATACATTCATAACATAAATATTTGTATTTCTTTTAATATGTTTTTTATTTCTCCATCTCCTTCTTAAACATTTTTTATACTACTATTACCACGACTATTTCACTATAATAATAAATATAATGATATAATATACGATTTAAATGCTTACTGTGTTATGCATAGATATAATGTACGGATCTACATATAATCCATTTGCCAAACACTCCCATGTTTGCTCATTAAGACAAATATTGAAAGTGAAATTATGTTTGACAGATGTCTGTGTGCTGCAGTGACACCAGAGCAGCACGGCTTCTGTCTGGTCTAACCAAAACACCACATAAAAACCATTTCATTCCAACAAGGAAAGGTGTCAGGCTGAACATTACACAACATTTTGGCATAACCCGACTTTTGTAACTGACTGTGTTACCTCCCATTTACCCTTGGGAAAGCTCACTGTCTGACACACTGCAGAGCAAACAAGGAAAAGAAAGCAAGGAAAACTATGTTTGTTATGATTGTCTATCATTTGCCAATTAAGCCACTTACTTCTGTCAGGGACATTTTTGATCATAAATAAATGGATGTCACAAGTGCATGTTTCATAATACGCTCTTCTTTATCCCACAGTCTTCCCAAATTAATTCATTTCAGAAAGCAGTCTTTCAATATGCGATGTTACATCACAGCTCATATTTACTGTACATGACAGGATTCTGAGGAACATAATAAAGCCACGAGAAAGAAGCCACCTTCAGCTTGTGTAACATGCACAGCACATAACCTGGAGCTGTTCTCTCATCATTCAAATGGAGCATATGGAAATGGTGTTTGACACATTCTGCTCACCTACACAATGTTGCAACAACTGAGTTCCATAGATATTAACGCGACTGATGTGAAAGTGTGTCACTTCAACAAAGAACGGCCAAAATGTTTCAAAACTATACAATGACTTCTTGCATCCTTAGATAGACAAAAGCTGAAGACAAATGATTTCTTGAAACAAAGAATGACAATCCCACTTGGCTGTTTTTATATTCATTTCTACCAGTGTATGTCCTTAAAATAGAAAACAAAAACATCCTGTACTGTCTGCATACTGACGGGGTCAGTAGGCCTACATCCCCATCTCTGGACATCCGTCTTCATCGCTCTACATACTGTCTGCTAGGTGGGGGACACTAATCTTCTTAGAACAACAACTAAAATGATATTAACATTTTCTATTACTCTGTTTTTAACAGCAGTTTCACTTGTTATGTTTTGCATGAGATTGCCATGATTTCTTTCTCCTGGTTGCATTTCTTGCCATACATGTTCTATTTGGAAATAAATAGGGCAGTTACAGTACTGCAAAGGTTATGATCATCATATAGTCTGTCTTCCCATATTCTGATATGTTGGCTTTGTGTGACTCACCTACAAGCAACCCACCCCATGGCACAATTGTCAGGAATGTGTAACAGCACATATGTAAAGGAAGCAACCTGAGTCCATAAAGGTTTCCCCTATTTTGTCATATTTTATCACCTAAACGTTCATCCACATCAAGGGTTCTGATTTTTGCATACGTTTAATGATAATTTCATATTTGAAGGATAATATTCATTGTTTTGTTACATGTCAAATGTCATTACATCAAAAGACCGTTTCTGACTGGCCCATCTAACCCCGCACCAGCTCGCTGTAAGAGAAATCTTTTCCCTAGGTTTTCTGGAGTTCATTTCCTTTGTTTATTTCTTACACGTCCTCCAGCACACAGACAGCTCTGCCAAAACTACACAAATTCACCACAGCGACTGTTACATAATCCTTCACCAACTTTACTTGTCGTAGTATGAAACATGCCCATAAAGCCAACGTACTTCCCTGTCAATAATAAAGTCCCTCTAAAGTGACATCCAGGGATCTTCGTAGAAAGAGATGACTTGGAAAATAATTAAATGATTTTTCGTAATAAATGGAGCAGTGACCATGGCCACGTGTAATTGAAAAGCTATTCCTCCATATTTGGTTCTGTAAACTTATAAAGCATCCATGCTGATGTCACACTTTCCTTTTGTCCCTTTCGGATCCTTCTAAGGAAAGTCTAAGGAAGTCTGTGGGCCCTTACATAGTGAATTATTAATCTGCAGTAGAAATTATAAATATATGAGTATAAATTGAATATATAAGTATAAATTTAATTAATGTAAACCAGATCACCAGCATAATAAATCAATTTCTATATAAGCAGTGCTGTTAACATAGAAAATAATGACACCTTTTTACACCATCTTAGTGTACACAATGTGTTCAGCCATCGTTATTAAGGACCCTCCCCGAAACACATTAACCCACTCACAGAGAAGTCCTGCAGAGTCCTGTGGAATTATAAAAATTCTTGTCTCAAGTAAAACAAGCAAGACCACAATTTCTGTCTCTGTAAATACCTAATCTGCACAAAACTTGCGAACATCATTCTTGTACAATCTGGAGTAATAACTTCAAGATTAAACCATACAAATCAATCAATACTGGTGTATTCCTTTATAGATCAGCATACAGAAAGTGTGGCAGAACTTTAAAACGATCAGGGAGACAGATATTGGCCTGATTGGTGGAGGAACAGAGCTTTTTGTAGGTTTCAGTTATGCAACCATCTCCTCCTTGACGCCGTGTGTGTCACATGTTAGGTAAGGGGTCTGCATGGGTTTAATTTATGTGCAATCTCGTGCTGTGCAGTGGTTCCAAGAACAAGGGTATTAACTTAAATCTGAAACCAGTGGCTCCTGACCTTTTGTCTCGACCCCCGCTTTTTATGAACAAGATGTCCCTGGCTGGCCTCGTTCTTAAAGAATACAAACACATCATCAAGCACCACCATGACTACAAAACAAGATGGCATTTATTAGTTTGTTTTTGCAGTCTGTTTGATTAAATGCATTTTTTTCTTTCTGAAATGACCATAATGACTACATATAAAATGAAAAGATCTTAGGCGAAGATTATAAAATTATGTTTGTTTACTTATTTTTTTAAAAATCAAGATTACTCAAAAATGTCTAATCCTGAGGTGAACTTGAATGATTTCTCAACATTTCAAGATATGTTTTTCAATATTTTTGAAAATCTCAATTAAAATTATCATATGTATTCCAGGATAAACTATTAAAAGGATCAATATGGACTAAATATGACAAATAAAGCAATTAAGTTCTTTTTTTAAATTTGTCATACTACTTTTCATTGTATTTATCCTTCATTTTCACTCATTAATGTTAATTTCTAATTTTAGCTGTGTAAATAAAGGTTTAATGAATGCATAATTACAAATGTTCCTTTCTCTTTTGGTCAGTAAGTTATTAGAAGAAAACAAATTTTATACCTGCTTGTATGGCCATGATGGAGGTATGATGGTTTCGGACTGGTTTGCGGTCTGGCGTATTTGGATTCTTAGCCTATTATCACCAAACTGGACAAACTGTGGTTAGTCGCAGTAATAAATTTCATCCACAGTTTAGATTAATGTTGACCTCTGCAGCTCCCTCCTCATGTGTTTGAACATCCATGGAGTATTTTCGACCTTACATCTTGTTTCCAGCACAACAAGCTCCGTCACCGTGACCCACTGAGTACCTCGGGTATACGTCGCACAAGTTCATTGAGTTCATACTTCAGTTTACATTAGCAGCTACGTCGGGTGTCTCTAGACGTCCAGCCAACATTTCAAATCCAAAACAAATATGACCTTTAATGTTAATTTCCCTGTGCAAGCTCAATAACTTTGGCCAGAAACCTCAGCGGGAAAATTGTTGCATAAGGTGTGTGGTAAAAATGTCACTTTTCCATTACCATGAGAGTGAGCCATAACTGCTGGTTAAGCCTGGGCACAGCAGCAACTTAAATCCTTTGAAATGTTGCCTATGTCAACTCTTTGGCCTCATTTCAGATGTTGAGGACATACATACAAGATTATTAATGCCACATGCTGACGAAGAACTGTTTAAACAAAAATCGAAGAGGTTAAACTGACCTCTACATCAAGATACAGCATACAAGCACAAAAGGCCGGAGCATGCATGGATTAAGTTGCATGTGCATGATCCCAGGCATGACCAGCATCTGTTTGTGAAGCAACAATGTCTGTCTGTGTGCTGGACTTTGCACAGCTGAGGTGGTTACAGTGGCATTCCATTCAACGCACAGGGGCGACTTACAAAGCAGCATCTATCTGACCAAAAAGATCCATCCATGGAAAATGTGAAATTCTATTCTATTCTATTTATATGGATGAGACAGCTTTCTTCACAGGATCAGCAGCAGAAGATGCACTAAGGCAGTAATAAACCGTTGGAACCAAAAACGTGTGTATCATTGATCGTTCTTTGCCCCTGACTCCATCAGAAGTCAACAATAACACCCACATCAAAGGGTTCACGTTGCACTATGCAAACAGATAAAATAAGGCGTGTAACAGAACATATTCATAAATTAAGTTCGTAAGTAGTGTTAAAGTGATGTGTCCTTTAGCAGAATAAACATTTTTTTCATGTGGGACGGCTAAATACCACATTTTTCCCGTTATGTAACCGGCTGTCATCGGATATTTGCAACTATTTCGGTGCAGTTGTTTTTGGAAAGCGGGGCAGCTCCTTGTTTACATGGCAGGATATGGGTAATGCACAACAGCACCGCTACACAGAGTTCGAATAGGACGTTTGTTTCATACGGCTGTAACTATAACGTTGGCGTCGGCAATTGCGGTGCCATTTCAGAGGACACACAAGTTGTATATGTCTGAAATTATCCCATTGCATGCAAAGCTAACCACATTTAGGCAGAGCTACGGTATCCCAATCCGAAACACATGTACAGATTTTTTGTCCTTACATAACAGCGGTAATCTGACACATATTCTCTGTGTTGCCTGTTTGCAAGCAAGACCCCAGTCGAAAGTTTAATTCCACACCTAAGGCTCTTCCCACACAATATTAATATTTAACTGCACTGCATGGGAAGTGGTATGGAATTTACTGGTAGTATTGTTACAGTATGACTCATTTATCTTTTGAGAAAATAAGCCAGAAACGGAAGCAAGTGTTCAATCATTAACAAATGACGAAATGTGAGGACACATTGTGTTTTAGCCGCCGGGGGGGGGGCAATGATTGCAGTTTGGCGTTAAAATTCAACCATGTTGGCCGTGAAAAGCAGCTTCTGAAAATTAGAACATGCTGATGTTCATATGGTTTAGTGTCTCATTCATACTTTCACCTCCATTCATTCAGCTGTTACAGATACGAACAAGCCAACAGTGAATCATCCATGCGAGCAGTCACAGAGCATTCCAGAAGCCTTCACTGTGCCAGCATCTCATATCAATAGAATACCTCATGACCTCAAAATAGAACATTTTGACTTTCAGAGCTTCCATTATGATGATAATTACCCAATCAGTCGGTAGCAGAACCCGAATAGTTAACACGGTGCTTTCAAACAAATGAAAGAAAGTGCTGAGTTTATAGTGTGGCACTTTCAAGAGAATCTGGGACACAGAACTACAAAATCAGGCTAAAAAAAGAAAGACAAAATGACTCCAAAGGCAAGACACAGATGTCGAGCCAAAAATCTAATTGTCTTCAGATTTGCAAGCCTCTGGACCGTCTGTGATGCGTACACACAGCTAGCTGACTTTTCCACCAAGGGACTGCTTGTGAAAACGGATGCATTTGTTGCTGGAGATAACCTTGCATCCTATTTTCTCATCGACACACACGGGTTCTTTGTGCTCACGCGATGAAGAAAGACGGACTCCAATTATCTTATTCAAATGAGTCAATAAATGCCTGCTCCTGTCCTCTTTGCAACATTAAACAAAAAGTCCTCCTCAGTCAATACACCGCCCATTCCTGCTGACACTCACGGAATGCAGAAATGCAGGTACATTGATCAGGACGAGTCAGTATCACAGGGAACTTGTTGTTTGAAGTGGAAGACTCCGTGTTTACGCCTTTGCTATTTGATCTGTAGTATTGTCAGAGCGTCCCAGAAGGCCCTCGCTGAGCCTCTCAGTTCGCAGTCACAGATCAGAGTCTGGTCTGCGCACGAGAAAAGCCGCAACGTATCTGGTTACACACAGAGGCTTTACTGACTGGCTGCCAATCCGTCTGAAGGGAAACGCTACTAGAACAAACTGTTTTTCCTCTCTTGTAGATTCCAGGCGACTGGAAACCCAGCTATTATTACCTCACTGTCATTAGTGGTCACCCCGATGCACATTTTTTTTCCTGCCTCTCGGTGCAACATTGTGATGAATTTTCCAAATCACACTCGACCTTGTAAACATAAACAAGAGTCGCAAAGCTAAAAATAAACCCCACACGCTCAAAAGACGTTCTAAAGACGACGCTAGAGGCTGGAGCGGTTTCCATTTTAAGGAGCGTGAGATTAGCTTTGAGACTCGAAACGTGCTGTTTGGGCTGGAATTCAAATAAGAGGAACTTTGTTGTTTCAGCCCTGGAAAATGAAATCATCCAGGGTGCAGTCAAAGCCGCCTCGTGCGTGAATGAATTTCCAATGAGTCAAGATTTGAATGTTGTAAGCCTAAAAACACAAATCCAACCATAAGCGACCTACAGGGATGTGAGAAATGAAACAAATAGGTCTGATGTTAGTGGTTTCCCTCTGCATTGTGCTCATGTATAATGCAACAGGGCAATACAAACACATGATTCAGTCAGATTCTTGCACTCTTGCCAGATAAAAAAGGTATTCATTATTTAAAGTCAGATATAGCTGGTAAAATATTCATGTATTTCCGTAACACTGCAAAAAATATTGCACTAAAGTCCAAAACTGTGGACAGTTAACGAAAAAGAAAACACAACATGTCAATGTATAGCGTTATGTAAACATAAGGTTTATTGCAAATGTGCAGTCGTATCCAAAAAACACCATAGTGAACACCTGTTAACGTGGATACAGTACAGCAACAACACCGTTATCTTTACAAAACACACGGAAACTTTCGCACTAGCTAACACTAGCTATCTCCCTGTGAACTTTGACACATGGTCCTGCTTTGCTCAGCTTCTGTTGTTTTGGAGAGGAAAACAAGAAGTCTTTGGTAGCTAGAAAACAACAACAGAGCTCGGTGTGGAAATGAGTTTCTCTTTCTCTCTCTCTCTTACTAAAGGACAGGCACTGGTGTCATGCCATCGTTTTGGGAGCAGGGGGGGGGGGTTTCTTGTGTTTTTTGATGTTGGCGTCTGAGCAATAGCAGAGACCACATACTGTACGATGCTGCTAAAAAAACAAAACAAATCGGGAGTGCATCTGCAGCAAGGAATACAAACATCTGCTCACTGAACCTCGGGACCTTTCTGGTTTTTATGTACATTGTAGTTAGGGAGAGCTAGGCAGATATCGCGGGACGATAATCATGACCTCCCCCCCCTCCCTCCGCAAGTATACAAAAACAAGAAATCTTTACAGTCCACTGTACAATGCTCTTATTTTACAAAACAGCTGATTTTTGAAACAAAAACAGAAGACATAGCAGAATTATTTCCCCCGTAAAAGCAGCAAGCCCCGACTGTAGACAACACAAGAATACATTTGGATGAATCAGGACAGTAAACTGATCAGACCCACAGCTCTAACAGGCTACACTGCGTTAACCACCACCGCTTGCCTTGGCTTATCCTGTTGATTATTCTTGTTATGCTTAAATGAACATTAGGACAAGAGCAAATGCGCTGTAGTTACAGGAAACATTAGTCACTCAGTACGTTCTTGAAGTGTGTAGCTGGAAGTGCGTGAAACTTGTATTTCGAGATGGGACAAATCCACACGATGGGCGGGGG
>OMOW01104230.1:0-11487 GCA_900312555.1 Lamprogrammus exutus | reverse complement strand
GGTCGTCACGGACGGATACACAGGTTTCATAGTGCATTTTGATTGGACGCAATCACAGCAAGTTGTAGGTGATGGGGGAGAAGGGGCGGGGCGGAGTAGATTACAGTAGGTCGTCGTTAAGTTTGCGGACGAATTAAAGAAAGCATGTGAAAAGATAAAAGAAACAAGAAAGAAATCAATAATCGTCATGAAGAAACATTAGAACAGCAGCAGGTTTCAGTTGTAGCACAAACGAAAACAGCAACTGTTTGTTTGAGAAATGCACTGAATCCAAATGAGTAAACATGAGTCTCATCTGATAAAATGGCTGGTATAACACACAGATCAACCGGTTACAATAAAATATACACATATAGTATGTCATCAAATAAAGCTTTGAGTTATGAGAATCCTTTGCTTCCTTACACAGATCTGGTAGGTACAGGATGTAGGCTTAAGAGTTTTAGCTCTTGACTTTGGTTCAAAACAAACAAAAACTTGACATATTCCATGCCTACCAGATCTACCTGTAATTCTGCATAAGTTCAACATATACAGATAATACAATAACTAAAACACTGAATGTAACTGTGAATACAAAATGTAGTAAACCAAACCTCACTTTTAGCTACAACATCACAGAATGGATACACACTCACAACTCTCTTTTATCTTTCAAATACTTCATTATTCTAGTCCTTATCGGTGCACCCTCAGATTTCCAATAGATCTACGTGATGAGCTGTCAATAATGTCTGTTTGCAGACCTGAGGGCACCTCCACCTCCCCCCCCCACCTGGGTTGGGTTAAGGTTGGGGGCAGTGTTGGGGTAAAAATGCTAAACTCCACTCTGTTGGGAGGAGTGGGAGGTGTCCTCGCGTCTGCTCTCAGACCCTTCTCCCAGCTGTAGCTGCTGAGATGTGTCCAGTGCGAATTGAAAAGTGTCTATTGTCCACCTGGGTTGCAACCTGATAATGTGATTGGCTGTTTATTTGCTTGGAGAAATGATGCACTGGCTCACTCAGAGCATTGGCGTGCCGTTTGCTTTCCTGTTAGTGGCTCAGTGCTGAGTAGCTGGAGCCTGATTTCCCCTTATCCACCAACGGGGACAATTATATAAGTCTTTCAAGAGATGCTCATGCATGAATGAGCAATGCAAGACTGAACAGCCGCCCCTTTCTCAGTCAGCATGTGTCTGTGAGCTTTGCAACCTCACACACACATGCTGAGGCTCGCCTATGAATTATTCACTCTCCACACAAACATTGCAAATACATTATAATGTCTCAATCTCTCTCTCTCACACACACACACACACACGCCCGCGCGCACACACACACACAACCTCTGGTCCTCACACTTACCCCAAGCTCGGTAACCAGGATGTCAGTAATGCTACCTAGAACTGTCACACAGTCAAAAATGTTCCAGGCATCTTTGAAATAATTCTGCGGACAGGACGAGACGAAGAGAGAGGGTGGGGGGGGGAATGAAAGAGGTAAGAGAAAGTGGGAGAAGATGGAGGGAAGTTGAGGCGCAAAAGTGAAGGTGAGAGGGTGACGAGGTGCCACGTGGTGAAAGAGAGATGGAAAAAACAATGGAACGTGGAGATGACAGTAAACAGAAAAGGAAAGAGATGCAGCAGGAAACAAGGAATATTAAAATAATGGAGAAAGGGAGGGGGAAGAAAGAAAGAGACTATCAGTGTCCTACCGTAAGAAGAAAAAGGAAAATTAGAAAAGACAAATAACATATCCCCTTTTCCAATTAACTAAAACCTTCCATACCTCTGCAGAACCTCAGTTATTCCATGAAACATGTAGTTTTCATATTGTGCAGCCATAACAGTCACTAAGACAATGCAACACACACATAAACTACACATCTTTGCCATTTATTTTTGCAAAGACAAAACACTTTTTCTGTCCTTTAGCTCTTTCTCTACATTTCCCTACATTTGCCCAAGATATGTAATAATAATGCCCATTGGGGTGCCCCAACATATGCAAACAATAGAAAGGTTGGAGGCACAGACTCCAACCATATAAAGTGGAGTCAAATTTTCTCCATTGCAGTATTTTTATATTTATTTGATTGCATTCTTGCACTTACAGCATGACTACTTAGCAAAGTGAAAAAAGGGAAGCTGAATATAAGTCATCATTTTTAATAGTTTATATTGGGTTAATTAATACACACACACTCACCAGTGCACCAAAGGCAATGATCTTGAGTACACACTCCATGGAGAAGAGGGAGGTAAACACTATGTTCAGGTTGGCTAATACGGCTTCATAGCTGTCAGAAGCGCCGTCATACTATAAACACACACACACACACGGACACATACACAGAACACATGCACACAGCCAGGGACAAAAAACAGAGTGAGTATAAAGGAAATATAAAATATAAAACATAAAAACAAGAGCTGTGCAGTTCAGCTCAGCCAACTGGCATTAAGATGTACCCATTCAAATTGTGTGCGCATGACACACTGTGCGTGAGTGTGAGGCTTTATGTGTGCATGAGCATGTGTGAGTGTTTAACAGCATGTTTGTTTATCTCAACACTTTTACCTTCATCATCAGCACAACAGTGTTGAGCGCGATCATTGCCATGATTGTATATTCAAACGGCGGTGACACCACAAATTCCCACATGCGGTACTGAAAGCTCAGCTTGTTCTGAGGCATGTGGCGTGTCAGAGGCCTGGCGTTGATGGCAAAGTCTATACAGGCTCTCTGCGAAGAACAAGAAAAGTATCTGTCTTACTACAGACTGCTCGGAACCACAATACTTTAACAAATATGCAACATGATAAAACTGAACTTGTGGATTGTGTATGTAAAGCAGGTTAACACACCTCTTACTGAACGCCACCTCACCTCATTCTTTTCTAAGCTGTAGTCCTCCATCATCTTGTCACCTTGCTCCTGGAAGGTGATGATAATGAGAGCCACGAAGATGTTGACGAAGAAGAAGGGGAAGACCACGAAGTACACCACGTAAAAGATGGACATCTCCATCCTGTAGCCGGGGCTCGGACCCTGGTTCTCGTAAGTCGCATCCACTGAATGCTTCAGCACCCTGGGAAACAAGAGGCAAGGGTTCGATGGGTCCCAAACATGATTTGTGTGTCTGCGTGTGACTGTTTATGTATACTCACTGCGGCCACCCCTCTCCAGTGGACACAGTGAAGAGGGTGAGCAGGGCCCAAGCCACATTGTCGTAGTGGAAATCGTACTTCTTCCACTCCCGCTTCTGCGCCTTCACTTCGTTATCACGCTCATAAACCAGATACTCTCCCCTGAAACACACACATATCCCATCATCAGCACAGGCGTGGAGAGTTCGAGGAGAGTTTTTCCTGGGCAGGTACTGAACACTGCTCCTATTTCCACCACACAGACCAGATTGAGAGTCGTACCTATCCCCCATAAATTTTGCTAAATAAACTATATGGGTATTTTCTGACCTGCAGTCGCGCTCAAACTCTTTGGATTCGTCAGTGCAGTAAAAGAAGCGCCCCTTGAAGAGCTGCACAGCCACCACGGCAAAGATGAACATGAAGAGCATGTAGACGATCAGGATGTTGAGCACGTTCTTCAGAGAGTTCACCACGCAGTCAAACACAGCCTGAGGGCCGAGAGAGCAAGGGGCAGAGAGACAGATGCTTTTTAATTTTTCGTTTGGAGGAAACACACTGGATTGCAATTATTTGTGTATTTTGTTCCAAAAGCAATTGGAGCGTCTACCACTCGGCCACATGTGGGAATTGTGGCGTCAAATAAAAATGGATTCAGAAAAAATAGAAAAAAGATGGCACCCTATGGTCCCGTTTGTACTGTTTTAATGGAGGTTCGCATTAACTCACAGTTTCAACACCAAACTTGCAATGTGAAATGTTGGAATATGTGGAATAGTCGATCCCCCATGATTCCATGATAACTATTTTCACTTAAACATACCTTGAGCTTGGGAAGACGTTTAATAGTCTTCAGAGGTCGTAACACTCTCAGTACCCTCAGAGACTTGATGGTGCTTATGTCTTTTCCCTTACTGCTCCCTCTGTACATTTACACACCCACATACAGACACGTCCACAAACAAACACACAATACAACAATCACACAGACACACACAAATGAAGAAAATCAATACGGGAAAAGCAGGTATGGTGCGATATGGCAGGCTTGTCATCTTGATTCAAAATGGCAGTGTGTAACCATTCCTTGACGGCATATTTGAGGCTGAGTTAACTCATAACGAGTAACTGCATTTGGTTAAACATATAGCAACACATGCAGCGTTGCTATTTTACACTTCAGCCTTATTTCTACGTGTGACGTTAGCATTGTAGCTACATGCTAGAGTTAGGAGGTACTTTACAGCTACATGCTATGGGCACAACTGATATCATTCTTGTCTGAATGCTATCTAATAACTCCAGCTGTTTAGCTGTTCACAATGCATTTCAAAGCTTCAGAGATGGCTAAAGCCTTGGCTTGCACATGCCAAGCTAACGGTGAAGTAAACATCTATTCATGCTGTGTCGAAATCTTTGCTTTTCAGGCTGCAAATGTATTTTGAAGGGTCGAATGATGGAGACACTTAACAACTGTTAATACTCTGACAGCAGCTGACTGAAGAAAGTTGTGTTAGAGGGTTAGCTTAGGGTGTTTTCAGAGCCATAGTTTGTTCTGAAACAGGGACTAAATTGTTACAATATTGCATTTACCACTTGGTTCAATTCAGTTTCACACAGAAAATATCCAAGTGAACCAAAATATATCAACAAAAGCTATGTGAGAACGCTCACTTTGCTCATTGGTCAGAAATGTCTGGGTGTCGGTGCGACAAAATCAAAACAGGAAGAAGTTTACTATGCCGGGATGGCTAAATAACACTGAACAGTGATATAATTGGCATACATTCCTAACTGTAGACATCCTGTTGACACCATTAACAAATCACTCACCAGACTGAGACCACACCCTCGAACACGTCTCTGTGTGGTTGGTTGGGTCCAAACCCGAGTGTGATTGCTAAGTTCAGACATGGCCAAAGGAGCCATGCCAAGGGGGAAATGAACCCTACTCCTACCAAACCATGTAGGCTTGAAAACACCCAGACAGTATAGTTCCCTCCTATAAACTTAATAAAAGCTTCAAGACACTCATAAGGCATTTAACTATAAAGATACAGTAGGTTGTAATCTGGCAATGTCGATATGAATATTCAAGTGTAATTCAAAAATGTTTTCACTCTCTTTTTTGACTCTATCAGTTCATTTTTACAAGCATTCATGCATACAGCTATAATGCCAAGTCTCCAAACTCCAACTAGGATAAGCTGGTTTCACAGCATTGATGTAAACAGTTTGGCAATCTTGCCTTGTCGAACGTTTGGCAAAGACAAAGATATTTTTGCAAGCATTTCTCGATTGAAATGCCGAGCAAAACCTCTTTTTCGTAGTGAACACTTCTCCACACAAGGTAGGCTACATGTGTCAGGACCTAGCTTTTGTTTCACCGACTCTAAGCATCCCTTCACAAAGATCAAAGTGAGATTCCCTGTAACAAACTGACTATGCACTTACTGCTGAAGTAAATATCTAAAGAGCCTCGAAACAAACAATGCAGCAATTAACTGTTGCTAAAAATGGGCCAGTCTGGGAACAGACAAATCATGGCCTCTTCCTTAAATAGATATCTAACACCTCAGCAGCGCCCTAAATTTTAGACTCGTTGTAACTCCTTGCCTGAGGATTTCTCAAATTTCTCCACATAATATAGTTATATAAAGATATAGGTATTAAGGTCAAGGTTCACTCATAATGATAATTAGGGGAAAAGATACAACTGTGTCTTACAGCAACAGATGGTAAAATGCTGATGGTTGTGTGTGTGTGTGTGTGTGTGTGTGTGTGGGTCTATGTACTACACACATCAACACTTGTGTGCAACAAATGAGTGCTTGTCACCATTGTTCGCATTTATTCAGTTGCTCTCCCACCTATGTGTGAATGCTGGGAAAAATTCTCTAAAATTCAGCCTCATTCCAGTTTGTGTTTGATTTCACGGATGATTTTTCATCTAGGCTTTGTTCACGTTTACTGTATCCTCAATGTTTTTCAGTGATGAGCACAAAGCAGGAATCAGACACTGGGGGGATTTGTGTCTGATTCAGGCAACACTTGATGAAGGTTCACTTGAGGTTTAGTTGCGAGTCAGAGCTGGTCCATGATGAACAATAGCAAAAGAGAAGCGTAGACGAGTACAGAAGTCAGCTATGATTGTGGATGGTTAGGTAATAGAGAAGAGGGAGATGGATGATCGAAGAACAGGCTCTGAGAGTGCAGAGGGAGAAAATGAGGAGGAAAAAGAAAGAGAACTTTACCCGCCGCCGCCGCTGGTGGTCCAGACGGAGAAATAAAAAAAGGGGTGAGAGACAGCGAGACAAAGGGACAGAGAAAGACAGAGAGACAGAGGGTGGGAGAAAGACACAGAGGGAATGGGACAAAGAGAAAGGAGAGATTTGGAGGAAAAACATCCATATGAGGGACAGAGAGGGGAAAAAGAGAGCACAAGGCCTGCGTTTTGTTAGATCAACCCTCCCACCCATACTGTACACTACCGTTAAGTCAAACATGAGCATACACTCACACACATTGGCACACACACCCACATTTTTGACAAATACTGGGACTGAAACAGCATCAAACTGCTGTCTTCATCACGCATATTTCTGATGCATTTGACTAAACTGACTTTACAATCCAGATGCCGTATGTAGCAGCGAGCGACTTTTACAGGTGCAATCACTTTAGATGGAAAATTATAATGGATTAATTTTTCATAGTGATTTAATTCAATTAATTCAATTTAATTCCATTCTATTTTAGAATTCAGCCAAAATCCTCTACACCTACATTTTAAAATGTATTCTATGGTTTGGTTTTTTAATTAGGTTGTGCCAGTGTTTCTGGTAGTACTTGAAATAGTAGTAGAAAATCAAAACAATTGTTGTTTATAGAAGTTCTCTTATTGTGGTAATTTCATCACAAAGAAATTATTTATTTCAAACATACTATTGGATTCCTGATGAAACTCCTACGTGTCATTTTATAGCGCAAAACGTAAAGGAATGCATTTTCGAACGGCTCTGCCTTGGGAGCCTGTTGGGTCATACGGCTGGGACCTACTACAGAAATCTGCAGGACAAGACACCAGCGGCCTCAGACCAGACTAATTGGATTAAAGTGGTGATAAACATCTCTAATTGGACTGCAAAGCTTTTCTGGACTGCTGTTTGATTTCCACCAATTGAATTTAGGCACTATCTGGATGTGTTTGAGTCTGCGGTTTGTATCCCCATTGACCATTAATCCCTATCATAGTTAAATCAGGGTTTAAGACTTTATTGGTTACTAACTCAATTGATTGATGTTTTTTTTTTCAGTTTGTCCATATGTTCCAGTATAAAACAAAATCAGTGTTTGTGGGTCTCACTTCCATTTTGCTTTTCACTTTGCACTGGTTGAGACACTGTGCAGTTTTGCTCATTTAGATGTTGTCTGCGATTATCTAAGTTCAGAGTTCATCAATTTATTTTTCTGTCCATTCTTGCTGCTCTAATCGTTATATGTTTGTTACGTCATTATGTCACTCTATGTCTTTTTGTTGGTTCCCATTTCCCTGAGGCTATGAACGCAGGCTGGACACATAGTAAGAAAAGAAAAAAAAGACAGATAAAGGTGACTCACAAATAAATATGTAACACTTTCACAAAGAGGTTAGAGGACAGAGTTGGGACACAAGTATACATAGATGACACCAACAGAAATACACACACGTTCAAGTGCAGTGACTACACAACTAAATTATATATAAATTAGAAGGCAGGGTGTCAGTGACACATACACAGACATGAAAATGATCCAGCGAGAAGGACAGGAGCAAAGGTCAGCCCTCTTGGTGGGGGACACCACCACAAGAACCATGAGGCACTAGTTATGTTCATGAGTTTCTTTATAGGATAAACAATCCCTCATCTTCATGCAGGTCTGGACTCAGACAACAACTGATCCTTTACAGTGTACAGCATGAAATGTTTTGTTCTTGTGTTTCAATTAAGGTTGTTTTGCGCCTAATTCATGTTTGTGATAACATCTTTTCTCCTTCATAGTCACAGCTGTCCTGACTGAGCTCTATATATTATGGACACTGCCTGATGCCTGAGGGATGAAGCAGTAAGAGAGCTGATGGGTGGTGAAAGAGATGGAAGAATGGAGTGGGAGCAGAGGAGGAGGAGGAGAGGATTCAAAGTAGAAAATACTTCTTGCAAATGATTGGCTGAGATAAACAAGTTCTATTCTTTATACAGATCACTTTCCCTTGGTTCTAGGTAGTTTAGGAGCTGAATAAGGACCGAGGGCATTGAGATCAAGTGCAGAAACAGTATTATAGGAAGATATGACAAAGTACAGGGATTTTCTTTGGTTTATACTCAGTGAACTTCCTATCAGCTTATGTCCCAACATCATATATCCAGGGTTATGGTTGCACCAACTACAGTTCATCATATGTATTATGCAGAGTGCATTGAATTATTCATGGTCATTCCCATTTTCATAAGCATGGTTATACAGTAGACCATTATGTGTGTATGAGTGGACACATTCTATGATAGTCAGTCCCTTTTCAATTCACTTTGACTACTATAATGTACATTATCACCACATATATGCAGGGGATAATATCAGTGATTCGTACTTTAACCAGTGACAATAAATTACACATTGAAATCCATAATACCAATGTGTCCCTCTATGTGAATTTATCAATTTCCAACACAAACAGAAATTTTGGAAGAAGTTGATGTAGTGATTGTAGTGATCATAACTGGCTCACACTCTGTAACGTTTCTGTAACATAGATGAACTGCATTCATATGAAACTATATCATTATATAAAAAAAACTATAATAATATTTTCTGAATGCACTACCTCATGGTTGAGTCTTATTGACTCATAGATCCCATAGTCCCATAAATCTGTCTTATTTTATTCTGCCACTCCTTTAAGCAGCATGAGAGTAAATCCCAAAATACACAATTCTTGTTTGCCCCCAGCATGACTGCTATGGTTTGTGAGTGTGGTTACAGTACAGCTCAGAATGACCTGGCCTGGCTATTCATTGTGCCTTTAATGGGCCTTTGATGAATCAGGCTGGTGACCCGAGACAAAGGAGCAGAGAAATGCAAAATGCGGACAAAAACGCGAAAGATAGGATGAAATAACAAGGAGATGGGGAGGGAGAAATAGACAAAATATGAGCAGCGGATGTAAAGAGAGAAGTAGGAGAGGCTGTATTCCAAGGTGCCAGTGTGGCAGCAGACAGAGAGAAGGAGCCGCAAGGAGGGAAGAGAGGAGAGGAAGACTTACGTGAAGGCGAAGGCCACCAGAGCACCACTAACCACTATGAAGTCAAGGATGTTCCATAAGTCCCGGAAATAAGAGCCCTGGTGCAAGACCAACCCCAGATCCACCATCTGTGAGAGAGACGGAAAGGGTGGTGCTCAGGCAGGCGTCATGTCTACCAGAACGCCTTCATGATGAGTCAGGCCATCATTGTCTTACCTTTACCAGCATCTCAAAAGTGAACACTCCTGTGAAGACGTAGTCGAAATACCGCAGGACCTGCACAGAGACACAGGGAGTGAATGCACTCTGTGGTATGGAAAAGAGTCATAGGGTGAATATGTATGATGATTTCTAAATTTCATCATGTGCATTGTCCTCATAGGGTGACTGCATTTGCTTTCATGAACGGCTCTGACATACAGTAAGTGATTCTATGACTTAAATACTGGGACTTATAGGCAACTTAAAGGGAGGAAAACCAGCTCAATCAGAGAATAATGACCTAAAGTTATTATTTTCTCTAAGCCGATAACTAAAATGTCTCATTAGTGCCTTACTTTATCAGTATATTCGGTATGAATTATTTGTGTTGTGTTATTGGCATTCTACTGACAGTGTGTACGGTTAGTAGTGCATTACCACCCGTGGCAGCCAGCTAATCTCTTATCATTTACACTGTGAATTTTATCCAAAAAAGCAACGGTTGATGAAATCATTGAAGTCACTGGCAGTATGTGGAGTTTCTTACGTTGTTGCGGGGGGATTCGGGCCAGACAGGGTCTTCAGCAGCCAAGGCAATACTGCTCATAGCAATGACCAGCAGGATACACATCTCAAAATAACGTAGTGTGCATACATAGTGACATGCCCGCCGAAACCTAAGACACACAAGGACATTGTTACAATTGCATCACAGGTACACTGTACTCCTTTGTTGAAATATGTTATAAGTGTTTGTGATTTTATAATTACTCCATTTTGCAACCCAGAATCATGCTCTGAATCCAAAGATCAACGCAACAAAAGTGTGGCTGCTTTCCCAAGTTGGGTGTGCACCTCACACCTCACTTACGGGTTGGTGGTAGACAGGACGAACATGGAGGTGAAGGGGGGCATGGGTCTGGGTCCTCCTTCACCTCCCTTCTCATCATCATCATCATCCTTGTCCTCTTTTGATGGCAGAGGCTCTGTGTTGGCATTCTTATTGACTGTAAAGAGCCGGAAAACAAAAAGGAGTCATGGAGTGAAGAAGAGAATTGATTATTTAAGGAAAAAGTGGAGTTTATGAATTATCACTTGGAGAGGAGAAGAGAAATAGTTTATCGTCTTACCCTGCAGCATGGCATTTTTGGATGGAAAAATTGGTATGTCTACAGCCGTGTAATCAGGGTGGGGCAGCCTGATGATGCTGTTGGCGCGGCGATGCCCGATGGCGCCATAGCTATCTAAAGTGACCAAACTCCCGTGAGTGCCACTGTTAGCTAGATGGAGGGCTGATCCAAAGCCAGGGCCCACAGTGTGCTTGGCAACTGGAATCGGACGGCCCTCGCCGGGTGGGGTAGAGCCAGAGACCAGTTTGGTGTTCATGAGGTTGTCCATATCCTCACTGTACTGGCTGTCCTGCCTGGAGAGACTCTTCTGGATGGGCCGTGTAGTGGAGAGGTTAGGGCCACTGCAAACCCTAGAAAGCGGAAAATGGGGAAGTACAAAGTTTAGTGAAGGGATAACAATGGTAAATGTTTTACAGGATGGAAAAAGAGAGAATACACTTCTTTTTTTTTTTAAATGTATCTACAGTCACATGCATTGGACATACTTCCTACGGTGCTGGCATATCCTCTTCCCCTCGCCCTCTGTCTGATTGCCATGGCGACTCCTCCTGGGCCTCCTCTCACTGCCTTCGCCACCTCCATTCTGCTCTCCTCCTTCACCACCTGCATCAATCCTTCTGTTCTTGTGCCTTCCTGCTCCTCCACCACCATCTTCGTCTTCCGCATTCTTACGATGTGACCTGGGCTTTCTGTGTTCAGACTGCCCTCCCCCGCGACTGGCACTCCGGGTATGATGTTGCCGCCTAGTC
>OMOW01104229.1:4577-16952 GCA_900312555.1 Lamprogrammus exutus | reverse complement strand
ATTATTTATCTTTTTTCTGGGTGAAAAAAATACTGTCAGATGAGATTAGTGGAAATGCTGGCTCAGAATGCTGTTCTGATACTAATTAGCCATGTTGTTATTTAGACTAGTCTACTTAGGCGCAGTTATTCTAAGTGTTCAAAGAGTACTCAGTCAGTCATGCCTATAATCACTGCACAAATTCCCTTGAGCAGAAATTGGTTCTGTGTCCTGCAATGTAGTCATGAGCTTCCATAAGACTGAGCGTTTTTTATTTTTGTATCATGCACACCAATTTCCCAGCCCACATCAGTGTATAAGACCCCAAATACATTACACTGGTGAGCTACACTAAACATTAGACTGGACAAAACCAGCAACATCCAAGGGACATTTCATGCAAAAGTTCTTAAATCATCATATAGACAACAATATAGAGTTAACTATACTTTCACTCTCTCCTAACCCTATTGTAACAAATAAAATCTTTCCTCCTCTAGTGTAACATTTGGGTGATTGTATGATTTTTAAACCTTAGGTTTGGGAAGGTATCAAGTCTTTCTGAGTCAAAATGCTCAAGTCCAAGTTAAGTTACAAATCGGTGGTCTCAAAGTCTTTTTTGATAGTCAAGTTGTGTCTCAAGTCAGCAAATTTGTGATTCCAGCATAAGTTGAGTCTTAGTCATGTACCTTGAGTCCAGACCTGTGGTAAAAATAAAAAATAAAACGTTTAAAAAAAGACCAAAGACTCCACAGGGTTAACTGTCTATTTTCAAATCACCATATGTGAGATATGGAAAAGCTGAGGCAGTATAGTATCTCTGTCCCAGTGAAAATCACCTTTTTCTAAAATGTCAGCTGTCTGCTCCTAATTCATTACCCTCTCAGTCCTCTCAATAAGCTGTCACTAAACTCTTTTTTCATCCCAGAGTCTCGTTCTCCACCTGTCCACCAGCTGTCACCCCAGAGTCTCCCATCTCAGCCATCTCATCATCTCCCAGCCAATTTGCCTCCAGTCTCTGCCAGATTGCCCAGTATTCCAGCCATTCCTCTCTTTGCCTGACTGTGTTCTTATGACCAGGCCTGTATCTGTTGACATAATTGTTCTGCTTCTGGCGTTTTTGGATGTGTTTGCATAGTCTGCCTGTAATTCTGTTTGTAAGCCTGCACTTTGACAACAGATTTTACACTTAACCCTTTAATGATTTCTTCATCTTATCTGAAAACTTTAAAAAACCCTCTACATTTGGAGGGAGATGATTTTCATGGGTAGCAAGCACAGGTACACAGGAGTATTTGTGCTGCTTAATGGCCTTTACTTTTTCCACTCTGCCTTTTCACAGCATTTACCTAATAACAGTCCACTGGCTGGTGCTCAACTCGGCCTTTCCAAGATTCACACTACCTTGGGAGGTGGAAGAACAACGTCACCAAAGTTTCACCTCAGTACAAATGTGCTGTCAGGGACGGACATTACTATAATTCATGGTAGGCATTTTAACCCATTCCCTTTATTCTATAGTGAAACAGCGAAAAAGGCTTAAAGTAGGCCTGGAACCTGAGGATTGTTCCATATCATGGGGCCTTAATCTTAACGCCTAGCAGCCTGTAGCTATTGACAATTCGAACAACCTTCTAACAACAATTATGGCATCACCCATTCTGTATTAACACCAACTGTGGTGTATATTTGATGGTTTCTTGGTGTCATCCAGAGGTAAACACAGCAAAACAACAGGCCTAAATATTCATTTATATATATATATAATTTATAAGTTTAAGTATAAGTATAAGTTTGGTACACATGCTGATCTGTGATTTTACCTTGGATACCAACAATATCTATGATAAGTTAAAGCCCAAGAAGTCTTCACCTGCATGTTGGATATTGTGTCATCGTGGAGGTGTATCCTTTAGGTTTTGCTTGATGTGTTTTGATGTTTACTATGATGTTTGAGTTTATCCAACCCATATGATTAATAATGTTGAGTATACAAGATTATGGTCAGTTTGTTTGTGTATGTCTCTTGCCTGTCTTTGTAAACACAGGTACACTTATTGCATGATTCTGTGCATTTCAGGAGTGATGGAGCACAGAGGCTCTAAGTGCCTTAGACACTTTGACAACTGTTGTAGGCTGACCAAGGGGAAATTCTACGTGCATTATCAAATCGGCAGGTCACCACCTATTCAGCTTGTAATACATGCAATGCATTTTGGATTTTGTAATTGTTTTGTACTGTTTGCTCCACATGAGGTCAGGCTGGATCTATCTAATCACATCTTGTCATTTTGCCATTAGGCTTGCGTTAACTGTGAACTTCCGTGATGAATGAGAGGAAATGTATTCAGCATTTAATATTCAGTGCACATGAATGTGTTAGATTGCTTTGAGCATGAGCAATACTCAGTCAGATATGTAAAGCAACACCAGCAAATGCAAATTTCTAAAAATGGCTAATATACAGTTTTCATTAGGGTTTGGGAAATTGGTGTAGCCTACAGAATGTTACACTATGAAGGATTTCTTAATAATTCATGTAACCTATCTCGGTTATTTCATATGCGAAGACCCGGCGAATAAAATCCATCTATACCCTAACCAGGAAAATTGATTCCCTTGTCATTTCATGTGGTCTGAAATTGCCCAGAGCTATTATGAGAGAGACTGATTTTCTCTGTGCAGTGGAGTGGAACATTCTCTCCTTGTGGAGCAGGTTTTTTTTTTTTTTTTTTAACAAGCATCTGCAGGTGAACTGACTCATAAGCAATAGCATTACTAAAGAGGCAGGTTGTCACATGCCTATAGCCAAATCTAAATGTGTTAAACTCTGGAATGATTTATCCAGATGTTTTTGTATGATGATTGTCTGCTTCTGGGTCTCTGTTAAACCGAAATGTGTACAACTGATGTTTTCATTTCATTCTTTTTTAAGGAAAAGAGGCTCCTAGGGCATAAGTAATTCTTTCTCTGATCTGTTGAAATGGCCACTGAAAGATAAATAAAGTGAATAAAAAGTTGATTCACAAAACCATGCATATAAGCTAATGTCTTCTAACATGTAACCCAGCTTATATGTTTTCTGAGCAGTGTGAACAAACCAAATCTTATTTTTCTGTATCAGATTGCATACATATGCAGGGTCCTACATCTGATTTATATCTGATCTCTGGCTTTGTGACCACTGTGAGAGCGGTCAGATAGAAGTTGAGGAAATCATCAGGAATGCATCAGTTGCAGCATTCTGTACTTCCTCTCTATAAAGCAGATAAATGAAGTCCCTGTTGCTGATTTGACATGTTCATTTTGTTTGACACAAAAAGAAGCAGTACAATGAGTGTCTCTTTAATATGGAGCAGGTCATTAAAATTAATTATGTCAACATACACTAAATACTCAGAATCAACAGGAATCAACAGGAGTCCACTGCTCTCCTAGTGAACATGAGGGGTTGCGTAATTGCCACAAGTGCCGTGCCAGCCCATTGAGGAAATACATGCGGAGGCGGCATACTCTATTTAAGACGTATACAAACACATTAAGGTGTTTATATAATATTTGAAAAAGCTAATGTATTGCCTTAATTGCTATATATTCAAAGTTTTAAAGTTAGAAGTTATGCAGGACACAATAACAGATACATTTATCTTATAGACATAGAACTGTGTTATGCTATAATGACGGTAACACCTTGTAAAATGGATTCTCTTTAGTGTTTAGCGCAGGGTTATAAGGGTCCATTCAAAGGCCTGCAGATCTGGTAAGTGAATGCCAAATAAGTACAGAACACAATGTCAATGACCTTGTTCGCACGTAAATAACCCATAAAATCATGTCCTTTTGTAAAATCACTGGAGTATCACTTTAATTTAAGTTTTATGCATGATCCTCAGTTATCGCTGTGCTTATTCGGCATGGTGCTGTCACGTTGGCAGTGGTGGAGGGCCCTCCATATCAAGGATGAGGGTCTCCTTAACTATGTGACACACACTTCCCTGTCTCCACCTCAAGTAGGAAATTTCAGGACACCTTCATCAACTGGCTGCTGTGAAATATTATGCACAGTTTCCCTTCAAATGTAACGCTTAACTCAAATGCTAATATAAAGACTATAATATACAAACTTACATTCATATTATTAGACAGCCCATAATATGGCAAACCCTCAATGGAAATATGCAAACTATGGGGGAGTACAAGACTTGTGACTTGACTTGAGTGCCAAAACTGGGATTGGGACTGAGCCAAAGTCTATGATTTTCATTCCGTGATGTTTGTGTCCCTCCTCAGTCCTTCATGAAAGTAGGATTGCATGACACCTGGGTGGGTATGGGGGGTTGAGGGTATTCAGGGAACAGGGCACATTTCTCTGAAGCTGTTCACTCCCAGTAGAACCAAAGAAAAATGCTTACAGACCTTCTGACCTGGGCAGATATAACGGTCCACAGAGACCCAAATTCTTCTGGAATGTAAGACCTCGTGGAGGTGGTAGGTGAAGTTCAGTTGCCAGCAGGTCAGTCTTGTTTAAGTGAAATTACTTTAAAATGCCTGTGAAGTCACAAAAACCTCTGCTACACCACAACCCAGTGCCTTTTACAGAATACGGCATGTGATATCATCGATAATCCAAAGGGACAGGTATTTCCTTGATGACAAAGGGTTTTCTGAGCTGAGTAAAATGCAGACCAAGGTAGCCTGACAACAGACAGTGACAAAAGCTTAAATAAACCAGAGGTCTGCTCATTAGAGCTCATATCTCTGCCAAGGCCAACAAGCCAAAATGTATCCTGTTCTCATAAAACGTTTCCTTGATTGAGCTAACACTCCCGTGATGAAACGTTTATTTTGTATTTGACTCATCCGAACTACTTCGGAAACTTCATCCAGTCAGCCCAGTATTTGAACCTGGGATCTGCAACACCGCCATGCTGGAATAGAATTTTAGAATGTTTTTTTTAATGGATCTGGATCTGGACAAAAGGCACCTATAAACGGTTTATCCTGGTATATGTCAGGTTTTTTTATTGAGATTTGAGATCACAATGTTAATGGATCAATCCTGTATACACCCCTGCATTCAGATTATCAAAATGTAATGATCCCTGGGTCAGGTCCCAACCTTCTACTAAATTTTGTCAAAACCCGTTAAAGAGTTTTGCCGTAATCCTACTCAGAATCAAACAAACAAACAAACAAACCAATGAACCAATGTATGCGGGGGGGAAAACCCAACATCCTTGTATTTCTGAGAAATTGTGGCTCGCAAGTGTGTATTTCTGTAACTACATTGGGGAATGGAGTGAGCTTAGCTACACAAAGCAAAACCTCAAACCTGGTAATGATGCGGGAGTGATGGACCTACATGGAGGCGAGTTTAAAGTCGTGTGGTCTCATAAGGAGCGTTACAGCTCGGCAAACCCTGTCAAATCCAAAAGTTCAAAGTAGGCTTAACACAGTGCATCCAGCACCATGACAGCTCTCATAGAGGATCAAGTGGATTGTAGCCTAGTTTTAGGGAGAATGCACCTTGAGTGTTGCAGTCATAGTTTCTATTTCTTTTTTTTCTTTCTTTTTACTGCGATACTGAAAGAGAATGAGAAGGTATCTGACAGGTATGATGGTTGAATATAGAGGCATTACTCAGGGTGCTTAACAATAACAGGCGGGACATTATTCCTCCACTTCTTTTGGACTACCCTCTTTTGCTTAGTGAAAGCGCTTTCATTTTTAAACAGACATTTTTAGCAGCTCAAGAAAAAATTACACCGTGTCAACTGTTTGAGGAGAGAATTACAAGTACCAGTGGGTTATTTTCCTCACTCCCTGCTCTATCCTCTTCACATTCCTCTTCTCTGTATGGCATCTCACCACTCTACTGCTCCCGGATATGTTTAAGCCAAATTTCAATTTTCGGATCTCAGAAAATGACAGCAATCCCAGGTGAAATCTCATAACTAAAACTCAAGGACACTCAGCAAACACATTCGTCCAACAAAGCCTCTGATTTCACTTTTTTGCCAATATGAATCCACACTTTCATTATAACAACTTTGAAATCAAATGTGTAAAAAAAAAAAGATTTATCATAGAAATATGATGTCCTAGTGGATAATTTCTTGAAAATATGCTGCTGAATGAGCATATCCTTAGCTACATGTTGGTGGTAGTTGCATGTTTTTTGCCTTTTTTGTTAATGTACAGCAATGCCATAAACGGGACACCAGTTGGGGGATAGTCTTAACTGGATCTGGACTACTTTGCACTTGCATCATAGGATAAACCTGCCTGAATGTTTGCAATTGACTGAGTTTTTGAGAAATAGGCAAAATGATGATAAAGGTTTTATCTTGCAGTGTATAAGAAATGGGTGAAAATCCTGTATCCAGATCCTGATTTGATCCCAATTTTGCTAAAAATCTATTCAAATCTTCTTTGACCCAAGTGTCAATTACTTACAAAATTTCATTGAAATTCATTTGTTGCTTTTTGAGAAATCCTGCTGACAAACAGACAAACTAATGTCTCTAAAAACATGACCTCCTGTACGATGGTAACAGCTCTAGTTTGATTCTACATTTGAACCTGGATAAACATTTAATGGCATAAATGATATGAAGATCGATAAGTTTTACTTATATTAGCAGTGCTTGTGATGATTATTCACATTTAGAGAATTGATGGTTCTGTGCTGTACTTTGGTTGAGCACATATCCTTCTCTAAAAGCCTGAAATAACTCAATGCCCATACTGCTTATCCTCAATGGCCAAGGAGGATTTATGTTTTGTGTTAAGTAAGGCTGAAGCTACTCATGTTATCTCACTCCATCAATAGCAAATACATTAACAATATCTAGTCGCTGCAAGCACACTATTAATTTACCACGACCTGTCCCTACAGGGGCAGAATGATTGTTGGAGGCAACGAGGTGTATCTGCTTACCCCTCCCTGGGACACGGTGTCGCTGCTAGGGATCAATGTCCATTGAGCACAGAGGAAGAGGGGCAGGCAGGCAGCCAAGCTGCCGGCTGGAGGAAGCCCTCCACCTCAGCTCGAGTGACGCTGTCACCTAAGAGGTCCCAGCAGGCCGTGCAGAGACAGAGAGGGATGCTGGAGCCATGTCTTTTCACACAGGAACATGGACCATCGTCCCCCAAAGGTTGAAGAGGACAGAGGTAATAGATATTGTGAGCTCCGGTTCGTGACAGGAAAAACCCAGACCACCAGTGACAGTTAATTGTCAGTCAGACATTGTGACATTCATCACTTGGAGAAGTACAGTATACCTCTCATTTAGTCCTGCATTCAGTCTGCTCATGGCAAAACCAGGTTTCTACCGACAAGGTAAAACCATGTCACGATATTCACCCACTAGAGGTGGAAAGTACTCAAGTCCTGTATTCAAGACAATTTTGAGTTATTGGTTCTTTAGTTGGGTATTTCTTTTTTGAGATATATAGTGTTTTTCTTCATATATCTCAAAGTACATTACTACTTACTTACAATTTTACCAGTTACTTCAACTTGATATTGCCAAACATTAAATAAAATCCTCAAAACATCAATGTTTCTGAAACTCTGAGAAAACAGGCAAAAACCTGGACACAGTGCGTTTTAGAATTCCTCTCTCTTAATTGTTTTAAAGAATGTTCGCCCATGGCCATGCAATCCTTTTACAAAGCTGAAAGTATAGAAAAATCACAAAAGACAGTGAAATATCTCATATCTCCAATTTTGAGGATTTTCATTTTATTTCCAATCAAATTTGAGGAGAATTTTCATTATTTCATTATCTCATATTGGGGCGATTTTCTGATGATTTGTAATCAGTTTAATCAGTTTGTCAAAGATCCTGAAATATTTTTCAAGTTGATGTATTTGGTAGTGATTTAACATTGAAATTTTAACATTGAAATAATTTTAAACTTTGACATGGACTTTTCTCTACAGTGACTACTTTTTCTTTTGCAAATTTTAATGCTAAAACCTATATACTTTTACTTTATTAAACATTTTAACGCAGGACTTACATGTTGGTATTTCTACTTTTCATTAAAAGATTTGAGAAGTACAGTACATAACTACAGAATAGTTTCATTTGATAATGTTTTATATCTTGTATAATCCCTGCCTATATTTTCTACATGGTGTACATTAATGCTCCACCTCTTTTTTGCGTGCTGTTACTTGTTTGTTTGATTGGTCGGTCGGTTGGTTGGCTGATTTGTTTGTTTGTTAGCACTGCAGGATTAAGAAAAATCAATTTTTTAAAAAGTCCACTGAACTGATTTTGATTAAATTAGTGGAATTAGTGCAAAGGTGTTGCATGAGCCATGCCACCCCGCTCTTCTTGTAGATTTTACTGGCTGGCAGATGTTTTGTGTCGTTTTATTTTAACACACATTATCGGCTCCTGCTCAGTATTGCTTACATTGTGTGGTATTTAGCTGTTAGCTCTCCAAAAAAATTGTTTCAACCTTGCGGAACTGGGCTTCTGTACAAATGCTTAAAAGATCAGTTATATTATGTGATTTCCTCTTATAATTCTGCATAACAAAGCCTGAAATCACAACTTCATTATAGCAATCATGTTTGATTTGTGATCAGCTGCGCCTCCACCATCAGCGCACTGGAACGTGGCATCAACCATGACAAACAGTTTGGAGAGAAACTTGCGCACCTTTGGCACAGACAGACTGACAGACTGAGGGGAGAGGCGCCCTGCGTTTGCCTTCTCAGTAAATATTCTGGAGAATCAGATAATTTGATGCTCCAATCAATAATGGCACAGTGTGCGCAGCCAAACTGGCTGTAGTTTAATGTACTATAAAGGCGATGTTTGGGCAATGTTATGCAGAACGATAAAAGCTCATCACATAACTGCTCCTTCAAACATGGTACTGGCAGAGACAAACAGAACGTTGGTACTGTAGCAGCTACAAATATTAAGAACTAACTTTTTACACACAAATGAGCAAAACGCACGTCACAGTTCTCATTGTTGTTTAAAATTACTTGGATTGCTGTTGATCTTTTGTGCTGGCAGAGTTATGGGAGTTCTATCACACTGATTTTCATTCCACGCGTACACTGCCATGACCACGCTACGTCCCGCTGGACAGCATGAGGAAGGGAGGAGGCGCAGCTGATCATGTTTCCAACATGACTGCTGTGATCTATGTGTGGTCAAACATGATTTTTGGGCTTTGCAATCCAGAACAATAAGAAGAAATCACATAATTTAACTTGAAAGTTTCCTGTGTGTAATGCTCCATGGCCTGATGTCCACTTACTGGATCACCAGAGGAAACAAACAATATCACTCTGTTTAATTGGTCTCTGCAGAGTCGCTTTTGGCTCTGTAATGTAATGTAATTACTGTTTGGCCAGTGGTTTTTACACTTTGAAATTTAGTCGAAATGGGAGAGTCCCTGCCTACGATGTCACTGCACCCTCCTGGTGCCATCACAAACGATCCACCACTGATAGGAATTATTTGAAACAATCTTTTAACACTGAGAGACACTCAGTCACTCAGTCAACACTTACATTTTTTTTTTTATTATTGTCTTTCTTCTTCATTGAAAAATATAAATTAAAGGTTTTAATTTGGTCCAGATACAGATATACCTTGGGTTGCATAGTTGCCTTATAGTCAGAATGTACCAGGTTCAAACCCCGCGCTGTCCTTTCGTGTGAAGTTTCTAAAGTATCTTGGACGCCTCAAACGCAGAGGAAGAATTTCACCACCAAAGTTTTAGATCAATTAAAGTGACCCCCACAATTTTACAAAATTTCATGCTTTCATGTAATTTACGTCTGAATTAGGTCACTGACATCGTTTTTTTGAAAGCTGCAGCATTCTGGAGATTCACTTACCAAGTCCTTAGGTCCAGTGCTCCGGTCCCAAGGCTTTGAATGGACACTTATGAATCCTTGGAACACGTGGAAAAGTCTCTAGCTATTCTACTTGACGTTAGTTAGACACAAATATGTTCACCGTTGCCTCAGAAAGTGTTTTCCTATGACATTTTACCTTGAAATGTATTTTTGCATAGATTGCTATCCTATTTTAACCTCTGGGTTCTCAGCTTGCGTGATGTTGCTCCATAGTGTGAAGTAGCTGAGAGAATGTGGCAGAGATATACATGCTGGGCATTGTAAGGAATAATAGTACCCAAAGAACATTGCCGTCATTATAGCACAACACAGTTCAATTTTGGAAATCCATACGATACGTTTAGCTTAGATTTGTGGAATGCATAACTTCTGTCTAGCTGTTGAACAAAAGCAACATGGACACATCCACAGCAGTCCATTCAAAGGCCTACAGACCTAGTAAGTGAACACCAAATATCTCCAGAATGCTACAACTACAACAAGTCAGTGACATAGTTTGGAGATACATTTTCTGAAAACCATGAACTTTTGTAAAATCGCCGCAGTGTCAAGACAATATGTTACGAGAACAAAACAAATGCTCCTGTGTTCGGCCTTAGCAGAGCAGCTCTAATTCGTGCCCTTCTATTTTGTACTACTATTGCAAATGTAAATTCCCAAATGAAATATTAAATGAACCACTTTATGCGTTGATATGAAAAGGAAACATAGGTGTCACTGATACTTCTCCACATCTTTTAGCATGTGTAATACTACACTCGGCTAGCCAAGGGTAACTTCCTAGCTCTTCTACACATAAATCTCTCTTTTGACCTCTCCAGTTCAAAGGGGACCAGTGCAAGTTATCCACCCTGCTGCTGTATAAATGGGAGAGTGAATCTTAGAGTTGATAGCCCCCAGAGAAAAGATCCTACATCAGCGATTTCCTCAGCCTCTTGGCTGTTGCCCTCTGTGAGGGTTAAAGGTCAATAATCGAGCTTTCACAAGCAAAGCATGTAGCACTAGGGTATGTTTTAGTGCCTGGATTGGGATTTACATTGTGGAAGTGTATGGTACAGTTGTTTTTGAAAAAAACAGGGTTTATCCTCCACAACAAACGTAAGTGTGACCAGATAATTATGCTGGTGGGTGGTCAGCCTGCGAGAAAGCAGAAACAAAGCTTCCCATCAAATAGTTTTGACATCGAAACATCAGACAGGCAGAAAATTGAGTCTTTTATCTGTTCCATCGTGAGGGATCACTCAGTCATATCAAAATGATGACTCAAAGGATGTGATACGCACGCGAGAGCACGTCATGAATCAAAGGAGAGATTCTTGTGCCGTGTTGATAGGCGCAATCACATTAAATGTGATTTGACGCCCATAAACATCACATTCTTTCATCTTTTCCCATTTAGCTATGTCACACTTACCCTCAGTCACTTTTAAGTGCACTCACACGTTTCTCTGAAAAGTCACAATAGCGTGCATGTGACGTTCACGTATATACCCTTGGAGAGCCTCGCTGACGTACCCTTTGTCTACGCTGTTGCTCAGAGGGGATTGAAATTCCTTGTGTGAAATGATATTTGAAGTGATTAAAGGGAGTCATTCAGTGGAGCTGACAGTTCTAATGGAGAGCAGAAACCGTGCATCCAGCGCTAATAGCCGGACAGGCCCGCTGACAGCCGCTGACAATGGCTCTGATGAACTATATAGGGTTGAAAGTGCTGAGTGAGGTTTGAGTTGGATGATTTTTAGTCACTAAGTTGCAGTTGGTTTTGTCCCTCCTGGTGTGTGACAAAGACATAGACAGAATAATCAAAATGCAGTGGTACTCTGGTCTTATTTGGTCTCACATAACTCCGCTAATATTGATGTGTCTCCCAGCACATCGCTGCTGGTCACACACTTTGGAGTTTTGACAGTAAGAGTGCAGCACACCGTGGTCTGACTTCATTAAATTTGGAAAGATATCTGAAAATGAAGTTGTTTTTTTCATCTAAGAAATTTTATCAGCATTTTTATCTGCTCTCATTGCCTCTGCCAAGGAAGTTTTCCCTGGAAAGTGCCAGTCTGTACAATATCTCAAAAAGTAACAAAACGTAATGGGCAGTAATTTTGAGAAACTTTATCTGATTTTTAGGCAGATCTAGAGAGGGATATGGGATTTTTTTTTTTAAACATTGCAATATCAGGTAATTTGTAAATATTTTTGCCTATTGCCTGAAAACTAAGACACCATTCTGAAAGTTTCATCATACAATACACATTCAGACATGTGTATATGTCTGTATGCATGTATATGTATATATATATGTGTGTGTGTGTGTGTGTGTGTGTGTATGTATATATATATGTGTATATGTAAAAATAAATATGTATATATATATATATATATATATATATATATAGTGTGTTTACACTCAACTTGTTATATATTTAAATCACTTGTTTAAAATCTATATATGTATATTTGTGATTTTTGTGTGTGTTTTTTTCTCTCTTCTTATTTAT
>OMOW01104224.1:0-11664 GCA_900312555.1 Lamprogrammus exutus | reverse complement strand
TTTGTGTGGGGGAGGTATTCAGTGTCTTGGTGAGGAGCATCTTTTGGGGGCCTGTCTCCCCGAGTTCACCTTGTTTACAGATTTAACAAAGATTTTTACACGATAGAGTACAAGACTGAGCTAAACTAAAGCGTCACGTTTGCTAGCTCGATGTCAGTAAACACGTCTTACCTCATTCGGTGTATCAGCAATGGTCACACACCCGCGACTGCTTATGACAAGACAGTTTTGTTAATTCACAAAACAGATACCACAATAAAAGTAAGCTGCTCTGATCAACAGTTAAGAGAATCAGATATTTTAGTATTTTAATCTACGATTCCATGGGGCTATTAACGTGCTTAACTAACCACAACGAAACTCAGACTGAGATAACCGAACAATTTAATTAAGCATTTCGCTGTTTCAAACACAACACTGTCGCGTAATGTTTGCGACTGTTTGCTCGGCTGTCACAATTGTAAAGTGATAATATTATTGTCATACAAACCCATTTTCTCCTGACCCCAAATCCGTATCCGCCATTTTTCTTTCAAATAGTTTTCATTGTAGCGCGCGTTTAACAAACCGCGCCCCTTTACTGGGCAAAGCAGCTTGGGAAATGTAGTATTAATGCAAGAAAGACGAACACAAACGTGATACACGTAACAGACCAAAGACAAATGTACTTCTTCATTTTTCGCGGGTTTACTGTTTGGTTCGTAATTGTACCACAGTGTTTTTCTGAAACAATAAAGCATTTTAAATTGGCACTGTGCTGTATAGTGCAAATGGTAATTTCAAGAAGGCCTCCTGCTGGCCACACAGGGTAGCACCTTATGTCGCATGTGAGATGCGGGGCTGGCTTTTCAGACACATTCTGTATCTTAGTTAGCTTAACCTGTGTACATCTTTTCACCTTCACAATCACCCCAAAAATATTCATAATCACCCCAAAAATATTTGCAGGAAACAAAATACCGAGGTTTACAATAAAAGGAGAATAAGTTTGTAATTCTCACCTGTTGTAAACCTTTTATCAACTGATGTGCTAAATACATACATGTGGTCTATGACACCATTCCTCAGCAATTCTCCTCTGTTTTGTGCAGAGAGGTGACCTTTGTCTGGTGCTGCAGAAATCCAGTCCTGCAGTCCCGATCCCCCTGGATCAAGTTGAGCGTGAGTATTGACCTCTGGCTCATAGAGGAGGCACTGAGCCTGATCCTCTTTGAATGGGCTGGGTGGATTTCTGTTCCTTGGCAAATTAATGATTGGTGTCTTGGCCTCCTAAGGTCAGGACATTGCATATAACAGTTCTGACCTCTTCTATGCCTTTCTCATGTGGGTCCAAGTGGTTCAACATTTATTCTGACAACTTGCTTTGCTTATGCTTTCTCACCATCGAGACAGAACTGAGCAATACTTACCCACTCTCTTAAGAAAAGTAAACTGCAAAGATGGTGAGAAGATACTGTACATAACTTAATCTGTTCTTGTGTTTCTATTATTTTCATCGTAGCTGTGAATGTTCTTCTGTGGAGTGTCTGAGAAAGGTTCTTTTTATGCTTCATGATAGTCTCAGTTTGAGCTTTTATCACCACCTCTAGGCACATTTCTAAGATGACTATGGACATTCATGCAGTGAAATAAATAAATGACACACAAATGTGATGAATTAAGAAAGGAGATCCAGGCGAAGGCTACGGCCGAAACTTCAGTTAAATAAATCACTTCTTGCATCTAGAGAGAGTGTGCGTTTTTTCTTCTTTACACAAATTTGATATACAAAACAAGAATAAGCTAAAAGTAAATAAAATGGAACGTCAATGTCAACGTCAGTAGGAAAAAAAATCCCCCTATATTTTTTGAGAAATACTACAGGCTAATGGATACTACATTTCTAATATTGGTAAATCTTCTGCCATGTCAATCACCTTTTTTGATCGGCCTACATTAAAGATTATGGTTTGGAATAATTTCATCATGAAACTAATACAATCAGCTGTAAAGAAAAAAGAGGCCCAAATATTTACGAGATTTCTCCTTGTGTTGTAATGAAACTTTTGGAGTCCCACTTCCTCGCATTTAAGCAAGCTCAAGTGTCAACATCCATATTTATGTTAACCAAATTTGTAACTATAAATGTGAGAATTGACTATTTGATCATACACAATAAAGAAAATGTCCCTAAATGTCCAAAAATTAATAAGATATTGCTATTCCTTACAGAAAATTAGGTTGCTGAAGTCCTATCATGACCACTGTCCAAAACTTTTGGCATTGAGAAGATTACTTTTTAAAATCATTCTTCACCTATAATTTAAAAACCCTGTCCAAACCAAATCACTCCTAACAGCTGTTTACAGCTGGCTGAGGCCTATTTCTCATACATGTCTTTACTGGATGGACCCAATGTCTCTAATCACCATAAATATGTTTCCCCTTTTTAATATTCTGACTGATTTTAACAAATCAAGTGGATACCATTGGTGGTAACTTATCACTGAGAAAGCTACATGTGCATTTTGGATTTCAAGACTAATAAATAGCTTGTTTCTGATTGTACCGCATGACTTAGAGGTATTAAACATACCTTCAACTCATAATAGGGGTCCCTATTCAAATTGGACTTGATAAGACAACATGGGAAAGGCAATCAGCTTTCCTTGTTAATCAAGCATGTGTATGTAAAATCATGAAATATAAAGAGCATGAGATGGAGGATTGCATTAGACAAATTTCCTTCTCTTGATAGCTACATTGTAGTCATGTGGCCGGCTCTTTCTTTTCCACTTACCTAGTCATGACCAGCTGCTTGGTTTTGGATGGACATTGTAATTCTGTCCATGTGCAGACACATTTTAATCTTGAACTTGACAAAACACTTGACAGACTCCATCATTTGTAAGTCTTTTTATAAGTCTGTTAGAGATGTTTTGAACTTTTTACAAAATCAAGAAGAGGAACCAAAAAAAAAAAAAAAAAAAATCACAAACACTTTGCAATTCTCTTAGAGAATGCTCCTGTTGTGAGTCTGTATGTTTCACACTGCCTGGCACACAGTCTCACACTCCCCTCAATACTGCTGTCTTCTTGGCCTTTTGTAGGGGTGGGGAAGGACAGATGAAAAAAGAGAGAGAACTATAGAAAAATCTGGGTGTTATGAAGAAATAATGAATGGAAAGGAAACAAAGAGCTGTTTAAAACGTGGTAAACGAGCTGGTGAGGAGAGGCAGATCAGGACGAAGGAAGGGTTACACATTTGAGTTTGCAGTACTGTGCGCCATGACAGTTTCAGCTGCCTTGTGCATGTCAGAACAGCGTTAATTCTCCTCCTCGTCCTTAGTCTTGTCTCCCTTTACAGTTTGGATGCTAAGGGCAGCGGATGTTTTTGGCTTTGAGTTCAAGAAGGCAGCCTGAGAGTTCCTTTGCCCAGCAGGAACTGTAGGACACGATCCACCAGCAGAGCAGCGACAAAATCCACCACCAGGACCTGGGCAATCATTATTTTGAACTGCAAACAGACAACAGGTCATTTCATCAGATTACATATTATTACAAAGCTATCAGAACAATATCACTGAAAAAATGTCAGCTCACCTCAGTTGGAATATCTACAAGAGCAAACTGTTCGTTGAATTCTGGTGAGGAACCACTAAGGAGACCCACAATGGCTAAACCTGACAGAGCGATACTCCACAGGAGTGGTCGATTCTCGCCGAGAGACTCCATGAATGGGTGACCCTATCAGACACGACAGGAAATTCTATAACTCTATTACACTATAAAGAATATACAGTAGATACATCCAATATTAATGTTATTAAGATTGAGTACCTTGTAATTAATGGCAAATGTGGCCATTTGCATGGCCATGGACATTATATAAACAGTGCTGTTGATTAGACTGGGTTCAAACTCTTTATACAGATCCACAAACTGCTCCGCTCTGCATGAGAGAGAGAGAGAGAGAGAGAGAGGAATAGAGTGTTATGTTTCAGTTTGTAAAGTAGTACTGAATCTCTTTCTCTCTCTGTATGTGTGTGACTTACCTGGGTGGACTTCTGCTCTGTGCCTCTTTGTAAAGGTACACCAGACTACAGAAGTGAACGGCAAACTGCAGGAGCACCGTCAACACCGTATAAAGATTGAAGATGTTCGGCAAGGGCCGCTCTCGAGACAAAGTTTTTAGTGGCTGCGAACACAGGAGAGGAAAAGATCATTAATTTTGTTGCCGTCACGGGCAGTGGACATGGATTTAGACTGATGCTCACAACAGAATCACAGCTTCTCACCTTTGATCTGGAGATGAAGAGGAAGCAACCAGCCAACAGTAGGCCCTGCAGGGTTGCCTGGAAATCGCTGAACTTGACCCCCTCGAGGTAGAGCACAGACTGGCTGTAGGCCAGCACCAGAGCGTTCAGAGCCAAAATCTTGAACATCTGGAGTGTTGTCACCAGAGTGCAACGACCTTGCTTTATTACATGGCAGACTGGGGACAAATAGGAAGCAACAAGCTTACCAGGTGTGGGGCAGCTTTACAGTATGTTTGGGTCTGTGCCAAATGTGTCATGAACTGAAATAACACGTGTGTTACTCACTGCACTGTATGGAAGAGAGTTTGGAGGTAAAGGGGGCGGCAATGGAGGCATCGCCCAGTTTCACTACTTGAATTTGATCTTCTTCAAGCTCCCGTAAGACTTGACTGATCCTCTCCTGTCACAGATATCATATCGAATTAGATTTCCCTGCAGGTGTTTGTATTTCTGTTTTTAACTGGTGTCAGGTGACAAGAATGTAAAGACCAAAACCTCTACAATTTTATGGATGATGAGGCTCATTGTTTGAACCCAGTAGATAAATATCTCATAATCTATGAGATTATTATTATGAGCTGTGCATGCCACTTACTTTTCATTATCAAATTTCCATTCAGAATGTTGCATTATTTAAAAAAACTGCATTTCACCTCCTGCTTGTCAATACATTAAATTAATAAACTTTTAACCAGAGGAACATTTAATCTGTTTTTGGAGCTGCAAAAGGTGCTCAGGTAACTTAAATCGGTATGGAGGAGGTTGAAGCAGACTTGCTAAACTTGTGAACAGAAACACTCAATCAAAGACACACAAACCTTTTGTGCTGCAAGCTGCTCTTCTCTCTGGGCCATCACCCTCTGTCTAGCTGCCCTGGAGCTCAGTTTGCCTCCTGAGCTGATCGGAGGTAAAGGTCTGGTCTCTGCTATGGGCGTTTCCTTCTCTCTGCCCCTTTTCTTTTTTTCAGGCATGCGCTCAGGGGCGTTGGCTAACAGAGCGACACCTGAGAGGAGAAAAAGGAATTATTACACACACTGTGTTTGGCTCACACAGACAGGGACACAGACTGTGCTGGCTGAGTCTTACCTATGTGGGCATGTTTGAGTGCTCCGACATCATTTGTGCCATCACCACACATCAATGTCACATAGCCCAGCCCCTTTAAACTTGTGATCACAAACTCCTGAAACATAATACATAAGCATCTTAGAATAACATTACCAAAAAACCTACGAGGTAAGGTCCACCCTTAGACACGCTCACACTGTTACACCAGTTACACCCACTTTTATTTCTATCTATTTCTAACTCATGTTACTGATTTCCCAGAATGCCTCTCGACAGCCATCAGAGGGTGTGCCTGAACTTGCTCCAATTACCTGTGAGTTATATCTATAAGGGCACAGAATGATATTAGGTCAAAGACTTTTCCAGGTAATAAAAACCTTGCAAAGTCTCGCCTCTCACTCTAATCACACCGTGTCTCTTTGCTGCTTTGTATGACAAAATACTGACGCAATTGGTAAAGCGTAAATAGAGCTTTAAAGGGGGTATGTCCTTTATAACATATGATTTATTTGCAGTCGATGATTTAGGACCCACCTTCTGTTTTGGACTGACACGCGCAAACACTTGTATGTGCGGCAGGAGGGTGTGGAGTAGTCGGGGGTCACAGCTTAGTCTGGCCAGCCCGTCCCCCGTTACACACAGGTCAAACTCACGGAGAAACGAGGAAAATGATGGAGGGGGCAGTGGTACATGCACACTGCCATCAATGGACTCCCACTGCCACTCGCCTGAAAAAAACAAACACATAGTAAACACACACACACACACACACACACACTGCACTACAAAATCCTTGTGCCCTTCAGCGACAGATGGAGGCACTGACACTGACCTCTAACTGGCTCCCTTTTGTGATTCATTTAATTTTGAAAAGTGATAACTTGTCTTACCCTGAGAGCTTCCTGGTTGCAATATAAGTGTGTGCTCTTTCTGGATGAAGTGGAGCTCTCTTGCTACATGGCATGCTGTTAGAGGGTTGTCGCCTGTGATCATCACCACCTGGTAGCAGAGCGAGTAGAATTATATTTCTGAAAAACAGACGGCGTGTGTTTGTTTGCATATTTGTGTAATAGAAGCTTAATTACATGATGTGACGCTTCCTGGATCTCTCTGATGACAGCCTTGCTGTCACTCTTGAGGGGGCAGGAAACAACCATGAACCCCACAAAATGCAGGTTACATTCCAGAGCATCCCGGCTCATCTCCCGCACCTATGTGACACACAAAAACTCCTCTCATCAGACCAAATAACTCAGATCGGACAACAAATGACAGGAACAACAAATTTGAGAAAAAAGAAGTAAGAACCTGCTGATGACTGAGGTGTCCTATCTCTTTGTAACCCAAGGCCAGCACTCTGGCGCCTTCCCGTGACATTTCCTTGTGGACCTCATCGTAATTTGCCGGACACTCTGCAAACTACAGTCACAGCCAGATTAGAACAGTAGTGCCTTCACTTAATAAGGCTAAACGCATGGGTGGTTACGTATCGAGGATGATGGCCATATCTACCATTCCCCTGAGTGTCTCTGGAGCTCCTTTAACTGTGGAGATGTAGCAGAGCTCAGTGGAGCCCAGTCTCTCATAGGAGGCCAGCACTGACATCCTCTTCAGAGCGCTGGCAAAGTGGAAACGCTGGTGGATCTTCAGCCCCTGGGTTTTAATGCCACGTGGGAATACCTTTTCATCTTGTCAAAGAGACAAAAATCAGAAAGCATTTTAATTATAATCACAAGCAGTGAATAGCTCCCCACATTAATATAGATTAATGAGGTCACTACACCTTCACTCACTGTGTCACCTCTATATTTATATGCCATATATTTTCCTACATTAGAGGAATAGTATTACTTGAACAGCCACATGTTAAATAATTCAACAAAAGTGGGCACATCATGTTTGGTGCAACCTGAAATATTATTCTGCAAATAAAAATATGCAAGTGTGCAAACTGTATGCAGCCAAATAAACACATTCAAATTTAGCAAACGTGTTTGGTATAGGGATTAATGAGTATCTAAAAATTATCTGGTTCAAACTGTGATGGGATAGAATATGAACAGAAGGAGTATGTAAGGGTTAACCTTTATCTTTTCACTTGCAAATCACCAAAACCAGGCTTACGTGGCTGCCACAACCCTGCATATTTGGAGGTAATTTCCTTGTACCTTTTGTGAGGCTCCAGTCAGCAGCAGTCAGCATGGCCTTTTCCAGTGGATCTCCGACCAGCTGTCCATCATCCAGAGTGACCAGTGAGTGGCAGGTGGCCACCACCCGATGGGTCTCCACCGGGATCTCAGACACTGGCATCACCTCCTTTCCTTCTCTGATAAATGCAAACATCAGTGGATATGGCGCACACACTACAAATGTATTATGAATAAAAAGCAGCACGTGCCTCACAAATAGAACATGCTTAAAGTAAAATAGTGAGAATGTTGTTTTACCTGAGGCCTGCTACGCCTCGTACAACCAGACTGTCACTGGTCAGAGTTCCCGTTTTGTCGAAACAGCAAACCTCCACTTTCCCTGCAAATGGTATCCTGAAAGGTTCCGTGCAGAAGACATCTACCAAGGAGGACAAAAAAGGAAACTACAATGTCAAAACAGTCAAAGAACCTTTGCTGCAGTATGTCGCAGCTGATTTGAACGGGCCTCTAAATATATACTGCATGTGTTCAAAGACAGAAGCACACAGACTTACAAAGTTTGGCGAGGGCGATAAGAGAGGTGTTGACCGCCAGAGAAAGCTCTATGGGGAGTTCTGGGGGGACCACTGAGGTCAGGATGAGGGTGCACTCCAGGAACAGCTTGTAACGGTTCCTGCTCAAGTCCTTGGTCCCTGAGGAGATAACAAAAAGCACAAAGACACTATTTAGATAATACTTATGCCCTCCCTCATGCAGACTGATGAATACGACACACTAAAATTTTGGCTGCATTATATAAGAGTTACACCTTAGCGAGTCTGTTTCGTGCCTCACCTTCTACCCACACATAGACGGCTGCAGCAATTGCAAACACGAGGAGGAACAGGATGAAGATGAAAGTCTCCAAGTTGTTTGCTGTCACTCTTTTTACACCAAAGAGGATGGTCCTCAACAGTTTACCCTAGAGGCAGGGCATAATTTAAAACACATACTGAGTACACATTCACAGTTTTCTGACTCAAGAGATTACAATTAAGTTAAGTGTGTCCAAGGTGCACTTAAACACGATGCAAAGACAAAACAGTTTGCCGTCTTCACGACACTGAATTTGTTTATATGATCTCGCTGTTTACTCAGAATGAGAGAAAATGGAGATGGGGAATATGTTTTATGGCATGCTTGGTGAATCTGGGGCTGCTACAGACAGACACATCACTGGACCAAAGCTCAGCATAACAAGACAAAGGAGATCAGAATGAGGGATCTATCAATCACGTTTCATTACCTGAGAGGTGTAGAATCCTGTTCTCAGCACGTAGGCCACACAGCCATTGTCTACAGCTGCACATAAAAGAGAAGATTAATGAGTGTTCACCTCCTTTTTGAAACTTGTGAGACAGATGACACTGTTCCATTTAATGACTTCAACAGCCGTGATGATGATGTTATTAATGACTAAATCATAAGAGGAATTAGTACTGACGTTTGAGCCCAGCAGTGGCCTTTTGAGGAGGGCTATGCTGGACCACTTTGGTCCCACCAGAGATGACATGGAGTCGAGAATCTGTTTGGAGGTCCAGGATTCGATCTGAGTCCAGGTCCTCTACTGGCTCCTACAGACCCCATACGGGCAGCAATTACTATAAAGCCTGAAAACAAGCCTTTGCTATTTAAAATAAATGAGGCTTATATTTCAAAGATTGAGTCCTCAGCTCTGTTTAATGTTAACAAATATATTTATTTTGCCTAATACCTTCATCTGAGGTACAGATTCCCCAGTCAACATGGCCTCATCCACAATGCATCGGCCCCTCAGAAGCAGCACATCACAGGGCACCAAGTTGTCCTGGGGTGATCTTCCTGTGAAGGAGCGAACTCACATATTAAATGCACACACAAACACACACACACACACACATCTGCAGTCAATCTGATGCTGTGGATACAAAAGTAATAAAACACTTACCTATTGACACAATATCACCAGGAACAAGTTCATCACTTGACACGGGCCTCCATTTCCTGTTACGATACACCTGCCAGAAAGCAACACAAAATAAATTTGTGAGTCTTTGAAGTTGTGGGAAATACTATGATACTATGTAGCTAAATGGATGATGCATGACAAAATTATCATTTAAAACATCAACATTCTAAATTTGCTAAAGCTCACCTGGATCATGTAGGGCTTGTTCCCCATGCGGCGGATCTCTGACATATTCCTCATTTGTTGCTGCACCAGGGACGCTTCAAACGCCACAAGCATGAACAGTGTGAAAACACTGTAGTACCAGTACTCGTCCAGACACCACAGCCCCACGCAGAACACCTGATGGGGGTCGGAAATTAAGAACTGCACAAGGCCTGTGTTTGAATGAAAGTCAAAACAATCTACATTTCATGCAGACACGCATACCTGGAAAACAAAAAAGGGTGCCGTGGCCCTCTCTCTGAAGAGCTCCAGGAAATCTGGCACCACCATCTCGGCACGATTGGTGCCGTAGCGCTTTTCTGCAGCTCTGAGGTCAGCCTCCTCCTGGTAGCCACGCCAGGATTGAAAAAAGCCCATGGGGAAGTTGACAGGAAATGCCACCGGAAGGAAAGATTTCTTCTCTTTATGCTCAAAGACGTAGCGGATCTTTTGAAACTCAAAAGATAGAATCTCCTCACCTTCCTCATCCTGTTGTTCAGAATAATAGACGGAGGAAAATGGATGTACACAAGAGAATCGTAAAAATCACATCTTACACTGATACTACAAAACGTAATGATTTTCTGGGAAAATAAGTTCGAACTAGTTGCGCGCTATTTTTACAACACAAGAAATAGAAGTCCTTATCACAGATTTGGTGCTACAACCTGCACCAGAGACAAAACTGCATCCGAAAGAGACAAAGATAGACCAACAACCAAAATTACACCTCAATGCTTCCACTATCGAGATGACAGGAAAAGATAGCTTGCGTGCCGACCAAGAGAGGAAAGAATGAAGGTAACGACATTCCCTTGACATGAATCCAAACACCAATATTGACTTTTACAATGTGTCTATATCGACACCAGGCCAAACCAAGCAGCAATGAATTACAGGAGTGACTACGTAGGTGGATTACAAACAACTGCTAAGCTCAACTGTACTGTCAAAACTTGAGCTTTGCTGCCAGAGAAAGTGAGATCTGGGACACGTTCGCAAGTCAGACAATTTATTACATGCAGAGAGTAAAAAAAGGAAACTGACCTGGTCCCTCTGAAGTGCCACAAGCTCAGCAGAGCCGTTGTTTGGCGTGGGTATGACCTTTGCCAGTGTAGCCTTCTGAGGGTCTGGTTCCTATGTATACAAATAAACAGGTGACAAATTCACACATGGTACCAGGTCACTGTGTTATTTTTGGCAGACTTGTTTGTCTCTGCAGCTTTTCTCCTCTCCAACGAGGTAAAACTCAGACACAGTTGTTTGATCATCAAAAATTTGCACTTTCACTGTACCAACGGCCTAGATTAAGTGAGATTGGAGTGTGTGTGGGTTTTGTAGGCAGTACCATCACGTGAAAGATGGATACAAAAGTAAATAACAAACACTGTTTCATCTCTACCCTTGTAATGTGTGGTATTGTTTCTAACATTGCAAATGGAAATGTTTTCATACTCTGAGTTTCCTGGACAGAGATCAAATCTGTTTAATCATATGGTTATTGCTTCCATCATTCATGGTTGAGATCAGATGGATTAAAGACTCCTCACCAGGGGTTTAAACCAAGAATCTGTCCAGTTGTAGAGCTTTTGAGCATGAATCCCAATTCCTAAATAGCTCCTGGGTTTCTGCTGTACAGCTTACCCTGACTTTTGACCTCTCTGGAGGGGCAAAACTGTGACTTTCCTATGAATATCAGTATGAGGCAGAGGCAAATTTCTGAGTCACCTTATTATCAGTCTATGGGTTTAATTTATAATCTAATCCCTGTTAAACTAGACAAACTTTAACAGTTTTTGTAGACCTTGTATTGGTCTGGGCCTGGACAGGTACTTGTCTAACTCCCGACTCTTTTGATCTACACCTGGCTTTATCTGGTCTTATGTGTTCAGGATGCACACAAAAACAGTGAAACAGACTTTTTCCTCTCTTAGATCGGAAGAGCACACGTCTGAAC
>OMOW01104218.1:0-11985 GCA_900312555.1 Lamprogrammus exutus | reverse complement strand
ACGTGTGCTCTTCCGATCTGCATGTTCTTGATGGTCTGTGAGTTCTTGTATGCTGCTTTTAATGATCATAGCAGCTGATGAAACAAGGCTGGACAATATAGTGGAAATATATATTTTCTTTTAAAGGGAGTGAATCTATTCCTTTACTGAATGTTTTTGTCCATGATTTGGGATTTGAAGCAGGCTCCCTTTGCCATATTGAATGATTGTGTTAATTTTGCGACCGATCAAGCTGCACCAACCATTTGGACTTTTGGAATTAGATCATTTCGCCCTGTGTTTCAATCGTAAAGACTTATTAACATCAAAGCGGAAACCTATTGAAGATTGTTTTAATTGGCTGGCCTGTGCAGCCTCATTGTAATTATGATTCATATTAGAAATTACAGTATTTTAATGTGATATTTCTTATTTTTGATATTATCTTATGCAGTCATTCATTGTTACTCCTCAGATTTAGAGTTATGTTAAAGTTAGTTGGCAAGCCTTTAACCTTATTTGAGCACATGGCCCATTTGTTGCTCCTGTGCTTCTGCCTTTACTGTGCACAAACATGTCTGTGCTGCAATGTGTGGCTGCATTGTTTAAAAATCATATTAGTGTTACACTATACTATAGAGATGAGGAAACTCTACAAAACAGCCTTCACACCAGCTGTGTTTAGCTGTTTGTTGTGTCTGAGCGTTCTTCCAAAGACCTCTGCACACACAGTAAGAAAAGGTAACAAAGTTGAATTAAATCACTGTTTACTTTATACCAAACATTCTGCTCCATCAGTGCAGAATGAAATAGCTTTGCTGTTGAAATATTTCTCGTGACCCCGTCCTCAGTATTTCAGGTCACCAGAGTTGTGTTTGCACTGTGTCCTCTGCTTTCTCCTCTTACTGTCTGTGTGTCCCTGGGACAGGACAGCTATTCCTATGTGGCTGAGACCAACGTGGCCTGCCTGTCTCTGAGGAAGAAAAAAAACAAGAGACCTCCTGCTATCACCTCCTCTTGCGTCACTGGAGGCTCTGCTACAAGAAAAATATCTTCCCACCAGGCAGCAGCGCAGACACACACACAAGATATTTGTTATCATCACAAAGTCATTGTCCTTAATTTGTCCAAGAGCAACATCTAATCCTCCCACTCTGAAGGGCTGCAGTGCTTTCAATGTCGTTGTCGCTCTTTTTTAGATTTAGGGACTCAGTGCAAAGAGTTCACCTTTGCATCCCAGTGTGACAGAGTCCTCCTGTGGTCCATATCTCTCTCTCACTCTGTTATATGAATAAGGTTCGATTTTCTGACTGCTTTCAGGCAAGGACAGCAGCCACTGAAGGGAACAGTCTGTTTGGCTTTCCTTCCTGTTCCCCTAAGCGATAGAGTTTAAGAGATGTACTTTGTAAACTGGGCTCTGCAGTGCACCGTCCATATCCACTACAGGCTCATCTTTACATCACTTAGTTTCATAACGCACACAGATGAGATTACCTGGCTGTCTACAGGGGAAAATATCCAGGTTTCTGGAGGACTTGAGAAAGCGCCGGGGGTGCAGGGGCTGCTGCATCTATCAGTTGAGTTTAATGAGGAGGCGAGAGCCGCAGAAAGGCAGAAAATGGAGGGAGAGAAAAGGAGAAAGTGAGTGGCCATCAGTAGCCGAGCAGCAACCGTGGTAATGACAGACAGGCTGATGTGGGTGTTTGTTAGGCGAGGCAGCAGAGAAAGCAGAAGTGGACAAAAAGCGAGGAGAGGTGAGGGGAATTTTTACTGTCAGGTGTTAATCCTGCAGATGAAGCCTGTGTTAGTATTCTGAACTGAGGCTGCAGTGGGGAAAAAAAGCCCCCCCACAACAGCTCCACTTCCACTATATGCAATAAAGTAAATGATGTGTATCTTCACTGCTGGCTGTGATCAGAGGGATTTACTGACCAGCGTTTATAGCTTCATGACCCAGATATATGCTTTCATTAGTCCTAAAGGAGAGCAGCCTGTCTATTTAACCTTGACAAACAAAAGCAATCGCTGCCGTTTAGAGAATAGATTTGCTTCGGATGAGTTTAGAGGCGTTGATATTTATTTCTGCTTCCTATTTTCAAACTTAAATATTGCCTGTTGCAGAAAAGAAATGGCAAATGCATAATTTGACCTGGATCAGTTCAATAGCATTGTTGATGTGACTATTCGAGCTGGGGGTGTTTTGAGGGTATGTTTGTGTCGTGGTGGCATTTTATGTGACATGACATTACGCGAATCTCTACCTCAATTGTCAGTCATGTCTCATATTATTGGACGGTTGTGGAGGCAGGACAGGGACTCACTCCACAATCTTACAGACTGCTGCTTTTCACTGCACCAAGCTGCTTTTTCGACCTGAGCTGCTGCGGCTGACAACAGGTGCTTGTTCAATGTGGCTAATAGTGGGTGACAGTTGAAAGGTGAGGTGGCTCAGAGCGATGACTGATGTCACTTTGCCGCTCAAACGGACTCAGACCCCTTGGAGTTGAGGGGATTAAGTTCTCAGTCTGGATTAAAATTGTATTTCGGTCTGGAACCGGACCCAAGTCTGTGTTGTTGAGTATGAGAGGGATAGAAGATCATCTGCTCTGCTCGTATTTACAAATGCCCGTCAAAGAGAAACAAGCAGAACAGTTTAAGACACTCAAGAATGTCCTTCAAATAGAAAATAATAATAATGGTGCATTATGATTTTAGATTTAGGTTATTTCATCTTTTACTAATAATAAAGTGCGATGAGTTCATTGGAATAGGACATCTGTGGTCATACAGTGTTTCTGCCAGTATGGCTCCTCTGCTTTCAACACACCTCAGTAGAGCTGATGAGCACACTGAGGTGAAGGCCATAAAAATGGAGGAATAGGAATAAAATGTGATGGAGGCAAACACGACTCTGCTTGGCCATCAAGGATGTGTGGATGAATGAAAGGTTGTGTTGATGGAAAACTCAAGCAGAACAGAGGGAATAGCTGAATAACATGCAGCACTGAACTTCAACATAAGACATGGAGAGATCACACGACTGTGAAATTATTTGACTGTTTGCAGACTTTAAAGTATATACTTCTTTTTCAGTTATTACAGTCTTATCTAAAGTGTCATATCCCGTATTACAATTTTTTGTCTTTTATACTTTCGGTATATACTGTATACTTCTATAAAATATTAATAAGACATTAATGCGTTAAGACAATCAATCAAACTCTTCTATTAATTGCTGAATTCATAAAATGTAGATGCTTATTTCGTCTGAAAAAATGTCTAAATGTCCTTTGAAACAGGAAAAAGATGAAAATCATTACGCTGACATGCTGGAACCATTGGATGATTGTCGTGTTAAACTAGATAAATGACTAAAATGATTAATCAGTTGTTAAAACAGTTGACTAATTTTGTGTCAATTGACTTATTCATTAATTTGCATAATTTCAGTACAAACAAATGATCTTACAAATCATTGTAGATTAACACTCTGTGCCACTGGAGCACCAACACCTGCATGAAGAGCTGCAAACTTCATGTTTCATGAATTGTTTTTCTTCATTCCATTTCATTTTTTAGCCTATTAGGCCCAACTGAGAATCATCACTGATGATTAGTGAAACACCAGTGGTGATGTGTAAATCACAACACACACAACATAAATATTAACTCAACGGCTGAGGTAGGGAGGAAGAAAAATGCATTATCCTCAAGGTGTTGCACGCTAATTTACATCTGCCAAATTCTGCTGCCATCCTCCTCCTCCTCCTGCTCCTCCTACTCCTCCTCCTCCTCTTCATGGTCAGCTCTTTGATTATGAAGTGTAGGGTAGTGGATTTTATTTGATTTTTTTCCTAACAGCATTAGATGCTTCCAGGTTATTGTTGTTTCCTAGTTTGCCCCTTAAGGGCTTTTATTTATATTGCAAAATCTTGTGAATGTCATCTGGCCAATACACGGCTTTTCCTGACGTTTCCTTTTCTATTTCCTCCAGGTTTATTTGCTGTTGTGTGCTGTGTAGTTGTTTTTGATAGTGCATTTGCATTTGCTCATGAGTGTCTGATATTGAAGTGTTAATTTGATTGCAAACTGAAATCACTTGCACAAATTGCTGATAGTGCGCAGTTCTATCAAGAGTGAGTTGTTATCAAAACAACCACTGCTGATATTCATTTTTTGCTTTTAGCACTTGTTCACTCAAGCAGCATCTACATTCATCAAATGAACCCACAGCGTGTTTATTTTCTGAAACACACTTCCACACAGTAACAGGGGACATACAAAATGTAATTAGTGTGCTCCAATGTGTAAATGCCTCTGTTTTGTATTTGGTGTATTTTTAGTATATAACATCGTTATATATAACTAATAACTAATAACTAAGCCAAGTTGTCCCTCTTCAGCACCTTGGACAGCGACATTAAGAAGCTGTCTATTTGCCCTTACTCTTAAGTGCTGTTGTAAGAAACGAGTAAAAAGTTAACAAAAAAGCTCTTAGAAAACACCCTTAACCTATAAGGTAAGTTGTTATCAGGAAACAAGGCTCTGTTTAAGGAAAAATGTCCCTCACTGTCATTGGGCCCCTGTCTGTTTTTAGACCACAGACCTTTATTACACCTAACAAAACGGCAGCCTTCTTGGCAAGTACAGCCCCAATGTCGTCCTCAAATGTGCTACCACATCTCCCGCATACCGTGGTCGCCATGTTTGTTTCCATTGATTGGACGGGGTCTGAATGCTACGATGGATTTGTTCGGCTGTTTGAACTCAAGATCAGGCCAGTCTGAAACCATTAGATAAACAATGCTTTTCTGACCGGTTCTGAGTATGTTTTTTCAGTCCGTCTTTTGACCAATCAGAATCAAGAACACAGGCGTGAGTGCCTGGAGCAGATGGTGAGAAATAGCAGAGTAGCTGCAGTGTAATGGGTTCAGCAACCTTCACCTGAGTTATTCTTAACATTGAGACAGGAGCAAGCAACACAGGGTAATGTACCTGATACAGCCCTGCTTGGCATTATCAAACCATTTTACTGTGCTCAAATTAAATAAAACCAAATAGTTAACATCTTGTAAGACCTAGAGTGTTTATGGCCAAAGCTCATTCCCATAGGCCCACAGATGGCATTAGATAAAGCTTGCATCAATCTTTTTATACTGCAGCACAGTCCAGCGCATGCATATTTGCACGTGTGTGTTTCAGGGTATAATAGTGGTAGCCAATGCACCGATTCCCCCATTATTTCTAGTTGATTGCCCAAGCAGTTGCTTTTAGAGCAAGGAAAAGTGAAGGGCACTGGCCAGCAGAGCATGGCCGTGGGGATCAGACGTCCCACATGGCACCCATTAATTCACTGTTTCACCATGAAGATTAATGGTATTAGGAATTCTCTGACATCTCAGTCTTACATGAAAGAATTTACTCCTTTATATTCCGTTAAAATGTTCCCCTTTATTTAGAATTTTGGATTTCAACTTTATTTAGGTTGTTCACTGTGTGCTGCCATCCTTGGCGAAGTAAGAGCCGACCTAAATTACAGCTTGTCACCGTGATCGTCACTGACCCGAGCCCGCTCTCTCTCTCTCTCCTCTCCAGTCTGCTCTCAGTTCTCCCGAGGAGTCTACGCCATTTTTGGCTTCTACGACAGGAAGTCCATGAACACACTGACCTCCTTCTGCGGGGCGCTGCACACCTCCTTCATCACGCCCAGCTTCCCCATTGACGCTGACGTGCAGTTTGTCATCCAGATGAGGCCCAGTTTGAGGGGCGCCGTTCTCAGTCTCCTGGACCATTACAAGTGGGAGAAGTTTGTCTACCTTTACGACACGGAGCGAGGTAAGAGCTGCGTGGTATTCAAGCGAAACATGCACACACACACACACACACGATACACACAGGCTGACAGATAACAGATAACCCATGTGGTGTACATGGTCTCGTTGCTGAAGAGGGAAGAGAAGGTAATTGGCTTTCTCAGCCATGCTCCTGCACATGTGTTATTATACAGTGTACATGATCAGTCTTTAATATGGAAATCCCTCATCCTCAATCCGCACGCTAAGCGGTCTGATACATTTTAATCTATGCCAGTAATGATCCCAAATTGCCTCACTGTGTGGCTGAATGCCGCTCAGAAGCGACGCTCAATAGCTCCTTACTTCCGAGGAGTGAGTCATCCACAGGTGCAGCTGATCCGCCGGTGTACCACGACCCGGCGTAGTCTCTAATCCTTGGCATTCTGATTATCATTTTGCTCTAATTGGATTATATGAAGACAGAGCACAACATAACTGACTTCTACGTGCGCTTGTTCGTTCCCCTGATGGAGGCCAACGATTTACAGATGTGTTTTCCTCAGAAGGTCTGAACATCTGGAGAGGCTGTTACAGTTAGTGTTGGTTTTGGACTACAAACAGATCACAAGCTGTTTGCACCAAAGATATATTAACACCTTTAAAATCTATTGTCTTGTATGTGCAACTGAATGCTGAGAAATGTGTCTAACATAAAATGCGGCATAAAACTTTACATCCTGTTGTTGCATTTTATAGCATTTTACAACTGACAGAGCATTTCTACAACAAGAACTTTCCTTACTTAATCTACAGCTCAGCCATGAATCAGATTGTCATGGAGGCATTTTGTGCATCCTCTTGTACTATATTCCCTTCAAAGATTCTATAAAAGTTTTCTTCATGCATTGCAAAGACAAGAGAGACATTTCCGTAATTGCATTTGTTGCGCGTAGGATTTGACCTCATTAGGGAGGCAGTTATTGCTGTCAAATTGGTGGAGACCTCGGCCTCATCGATCTGGCTTGTGTGCGTCTGTCTGTTTCCGCGGCAGATTGCAGAGTGATAATTGGCTTGGCTGGTGTGGCTGAGAAAAATGATTAAGGAGTTTTATTGCCTCTCCCGGGCACAATCAACCTTCCCACCAGTGCGTCCTGATGTGGCCCTTGTCGCTCTGCTTGACTTTGTTGGCCTCTTTAACCTGCCCGATCTGGGCCGGAGTGCCACCATCTGTATCGCTCGACCCATTTCCGCAGCGTGACACAGTGTAAACACTGTAGTATAGGATGGATTCCCACAGGCAGCACAGCTTGTGTTTGTTGAGAGGCTTTCATGGCCGTCCTATTTTGGCTGCCAGTCTCCTTACGTCAAAGCTCTGGAGCAATACCGTCTCCGCTCATCCAAATGTCAGTTTAATCTTCATTATAAGAAGAAGGCTTTATTTAGGGCCTGGCTGAGACTAGCAGGGGGCCTCTCAGGAGATGTTAGAGTGAGTGTGTATTGATAGTTTGTGAGGGAATATGACAGTAATATGCTCCAGACGTATTTCACAATGATACGTTTCACTTCTGTCCCTGAACAAGACGTTTGCCATAGCCGAATAGCATATTTCATCATAATAAAGGGAGAGGTTGCTTCGTGTCAGCTTGAAGTTGGAAAAATCAATTATTGAAACTGTCAGAACCCCGCAGTGGATCCGGGGCTAGTGGACGCTGCTTTCACTTTAAAACTCTTTCATCGCACACGATAAGGGGGATATTTATCACCGCCTGAAGGAACAACTACCATGAACAGTTGTTCTTGCTTAAGCAGCTATACCATGGGGATTTTGTCTGTAATGGAAGATAAATAGCCCCAAATCTGACACCATGCTTTGATTTTGCTTATGGTTTCTGTTCAGCGCCTTTTTAGAGGGAAATGATACCTACATCAGATACATCAGATACCTGCAAAGTCACTCTAACATTGGAGGTACTGACAAAAACAGCTTGTTAGGGGTAGAAATCTGGAAGAGACAGATGATCAGTCACTGATAGAGAGGCAGGCAATGCAAATCAGTCAAAAGGGGAAAGGCTGGAAGTCTGGAACGCCAGAATGCTCGCGCAGTGGGCTATGGAGATCATCTGGCAGAGAACAAAAGGAAATGGCCTGTGTATGCGCTAGAATGCTCATTAGGAGATTGGCAACAGGTGAGTGAGTCAGGTGACGGAGCAGAGGCGGGAACCTCAGAGGTGATGGCTGATGACAGGAAAAACAACAGCAGCACAGCCCTGTTTTGACCCTAAATTAATTACGTGGGTGGTAATTGCTCTGGTTACAGGCTGTGGTCGATGATTTTGCCGTCCCAATCGACATTCTGTGTTTTTCTCCCACGACCTCGGCCAAATTACCCACTGTTTTCCCACGATTTCACTGGTCCAAACTATCAGTTTTGCATTTGGCACAATGGAAACTTATCGCTGTCAGACTGGAGAACAAATATGAAAATACTTAGGAGGGGCCGCATACACAAGTTTAGATTAAATTGGCCATCATAATGACAGCAACAGGTAAGTAAGCTTTACATTAAGCAGTAGCTTGTGTTCCTATACCCATATCATGCAACATTGTTTGTTTAACAGTATTTATGAAATTCATTATCCCAGTTCTATCAATTGAGATCAGTCGTGAACATTGCTCCTTAAACCGATGCACAGGTCTTAAATTATGGTAAAAGACAAAATAGGATACAGCAATTCTCATCCTCTCGTTCTCTGTGATTTTAATTGCCGTCTGAATGCATAAGCTCTGCCACAGACGAGCCATGTAAATTTGATTTTCACATTGTGTCCCCCTGAGAAACATTTACCATCTTAATAGAGCAACATTGTTTATTTGTTTAATTTCACCAAGAAATTGATCTAACTTATATGACAAAATGTATGATTATGTTATTTGTTTCTTTAATAATGCTTCCATTTTCTCCCTATCGCTGCTTTTTCTCCTGTTCATAGAATTGAGGTTGAAAAACTTCACACATTGGAGCCATTTTATGGTGCTGTGTTGTAGTGCACAGTCCCCTATTTATCCTGTACATACTGGCTATGAAATGTCCTCATTAAACCGCCTAATGGCTGCTGGCAGGAAAGACCTCTTGAACTAGAGAACATCTGGGCATCACCAGCTGGCTGCTGAGAGCCCTTAAAGGAGCACTGTAAGCACACTATGTACTGTATGTGTTAGAGCAACATCAGAATATGGTCATTCTATTGCCAAAAGATGTCACATTAAAGCAGCTTTCTGTAAGATTGTGAAGTGGGTGGCTGAGAAATTTCCACAACTCCCCCCACCCGAAAACATGAGCCATGATTGTCAATTTAGATAGCGAATCACCTTGTGATTGGTGGTATTTTTGGGGGGCTCAAATGTTTTTCTCATATTATATTCCACCTGTAGGAGGTGCTACAGAGACGTGATATCTTTCACAGAACACTCACACATTTATGGATTCTAATAGAATTTAATGAGGATTAAAGCAAATACTACGAAAAATGTGTTGTTAAAAGGTTACGCACTGTAGCTTTAAGGAAATATGAAAGCTTCAAGTTGTATTGCATCACAGTTTGGATCTTTGTGCTACTCATCTACTCTGTTATGGCCTCAAGGGATTCTGGGTAGAGCCAGAAATGGAGACTTGTTATTCAGTTTGCTGATGTTGTTATTTTCTTCATGTGTAGTGCCTATTACATTTTAGAGGCAGTATCATCCCTCTGTTTTCTGTTTGTGCTCCAAGTAATTGACATTCACAGATATTTTATTGTGTAATTCAATATGTGGTTATTGTGATCTTTATACTTCTATTTCTTCTATTCTAACTAATACAAACTAGATCATAATTTCCTTTTCATCGCCATCAAAATGAAGGACTACAATCCAACAGCCTTAACTGCGGCTTTTCTTTTTCGATCGCCTGCCCCTCTGACAAATGAGGATGGTTGGGATTAGAAAAAATTTGCATTTGGAGTGTAATCACACTGCCCCACTGCTGAATGTCTGCTTGGTTTCGTCTCCACAAGGAAACGTCTGATTAATTGCGCGCTGCTAAAGAGCTGCACTCAGCAGTCAGGCACACGGGCTCATTATCAGAGAGTGGGAGAGCGAGAGAGAGAGAGTGAAAGGCACAAAGCAGCTGTCCTGCTCTGTGAGCACCTTACTGCACCTACACTGTGAGATGGACACATATCAATAGGCCCTGACCCCCCGCTGTGGGTAAACGCTGTTTTCCTCCCTGGTCCCTAATGTTGGGACTGAGATTCATCAATCAAGCTTCTGCTTGGAAAGAGCTTCCTTTTTTTCTTTCTCACAGTTCAAGGACTCTATTATGCATCATGGAGAACATAGACAGAGCAGAGGAGAGACTAACAGGCATACACATGTAAAACAATAGCACAGCAGTGACTGAAAGCTGCTATTCAGTAATTGGTCTCAAAGGATTCCAAAAAAAAAATAGAGATGCAGATGAGAAAGCACAAAGCTGCTTTTATCTCTTAGATGTTAGATAGGACGATGCAGAAGTGGAAGAAATACTCAAATCTTTATGAGAAGTAAAAGTACTATTACATATGAAGATATTCCATATCAGGTGCTACATTTAAAATGAAATAAAAGTAAACTAAATATTAGCAGGTAAATCAAATATCAAAGTACTCAAGTATGAAAAATAAAATAGTAATGGTGCATTAATATTATTTACCCAGTATAAAAAATGTCCAACTTTGGAGAGTTTGGTGTTGATTTAATGAATATTGTGGGGTGCAATAATACCACAAATCCTCCAAATTGGAGATGCAGTGGAGTGCAGCACAAAATCAAAATAAACAAGTAAAATACCTCAATATTTTCTTAGGAACAGTTCTTAAATGTATTTAGTTAATTTCCAGCTCTGGATTTGCTATTTTTTCTGAACCATTGAAATACAATAATGCCTTTTTTTAAGCAGAATGAATTTGTTTGGCTCTAGTCTTAGTGAGGATCTGATCTGACTTAAAAGTTCAATTAATTCAAATTTCTCCATGGAAAATTTACTCTGGATTTACAGTTGGGTGAGAGGGAGGTTCACGCTGTCTAGGATGTGTGTGTGTGTGTGTGTGTGTGTGTTGTAGCCAAATTGGCGGAAACCTCAAAGTACAATGTGCATTCAGAGAGAAGTTACAGCTGAGGTGTTCGCTGTATATACGTATGTGAATTATTGATGCAGAAAAGCAAACCTTTTCTGAGCTTGGAGTGAAAGCGGCAGAATTTATAAGTGAGTTATTTTTACTTCACAGCTGAATAATTAGTTTTTCTGTGAATTATAGACTCACTTCACTCCATCATAAAGCACACACAAATGAAGACAGTCTGTTGTTATTGACATGTTTCCATTCAAATATGTAAACGCGTCTCTGCTGAACAGACTGGCTGGCAGGCCGAGAAGTGTACAGCTGCAGCATCCTTCATTAAGATGTCTCTGATACACTGTGAGGGGAATGGGAACCTTCTGTCTCATTAAACATAGCTTGTATTTCCACATAACCAGCTCAGGTGGCCCGACCCCTCTGAGTGAAGCCACTGTTACACAGTGTGTTTACATGCATGTTAAAGCTTGATTTTACAGGGATGAAGGCAATAAATCCTTCTTTTTTTTTCAACCGTCACGTATACATCTTAATGTGATCGAAATCGGTATGAATCCAAATATGCTAACTCAGACGACTACAGACCCTAGATTATGTGATTTTTTTCAGTCACACAATTTATTCGGGACACTTAGTTCCGCAGCAGGACTCTTGTGGAACAGATAAACCCTGAATGAACAAGTGATCCAGCCTTGGTTGAGTCAGAGAGCAATCATTGTTAATTCAGATTAAATCCTTTGTTCCAAAACATTTAAAACTTTCATTATAAAATGGAGTCAGCTCTTCAGATAATTCCCATTATAAACATGATGAATAAATATGCATGATCCTGTATTCTGTTGCTGGGTCATGCCGTTCTTTGCAGTACCTTTGAAAGTTCCTGTATCCTCCTTCATCCCCCCATCTCTCACTCTCTCTTTTCTCTCTCAGTGTTCTGTCATTTCTACAGTGGCAACAAAATTAAAGCTTGAGAGACTCGAGATATCTCAAAACTCATTTAGAGTCAATGCAGGTTCATTTTTATGATTGCTTTTTCTATTTGGTCTTGTCCTTTGAAG
>OMOW01104196.1:0-11556 GCA_900312555.1 Lamprogrammus exutus | reverse complement strand
TTTGTCTCGTACAACCCCCCCCCCCCCCTCTCTCTCTCTCTCTCTCTCTCTCTCACACTCACACAAACCGAGGCGAAAACGACCTCTTTGGAGGAGGAAATGAAATGTGTACAGTGTAGGTGCAGTGGGTGCAGAGCAGTTTCTTCTCGCTCATATCGATCGTTCTCTGCCAGAACCTGCAGCCGTCACACCCGATATTTCACAAAGTGATTTTAACAAAAAAAGAGGATGAATAAGATATGAGGACTAAAACAATTAAGCCAATCTTTGAACATACGTGTTGCTGCCTCGTTGATGCCATTACCCATTTGTTACATCATATGATATTAATCACAAGTGGCACATTTTTCAAAAGAACTATTAACTACGAAATTAAATTTTCTTAAAATAGAGGTTTCATCCTCCTACAAAGGAATTGGAATTCTCACTTATTACCCCAAAGTGGGAGTATCATTTGTGCAGGAATACATGTTAACTCTAAGCTTATTGTCATGGCAACAAGCGTATCATTTTTCATCTATAGCCCTATTCAGTCACTCATTCCCTTTGTCTCTGTGTACTCGTGAGGCTGATCTAAGAACAATCTTGTTTTGTCGCAGCAGACACAAAAGCAGTGTAGCTTGTCAACTCGAGATCTTTAATCTCAAAATAATTAAGTAAGCTGTTGCATGAATATTGCCTTGGTGCCAATATATCACTGCAATTCTACAAATATATCAGAAACAGATCATCTGAGATTAGCGAGCCCGTCTTGTAATTGCCTTGTAGAGCCGACAGATCAACTACATGTGGGAAATTAAGCAGGAAATAATTAGGACACTCGAAAAAAGCCAAATATTATGCAACAGAGTGAAATTTTGTAGTTTCATGTAAACTAGTCTGCAACTGGAGTAAGTAAAAAGAAGCTCATAATGATAATAATAATAATACATTTTAAGCCCGTTTAGAAATTCAAGTTAGAGTTACTTGAAACTGGATAATTTTCCCTTAAATTCATTCAAATTAGAGGTAAATGTCTTAAAATCTGACTAAAAATGATTGCCCGTTGAAAGACATTTTTGCCATAATGTTGCCTGGAAAATGACGATATGGCTTTACTGAGGCATCGTTTGTCATTTACAGAGAGATTACAAAGGACTCAATCAAAAATGGATGTCAGGACACTTGGTGTGAAGGAGGAGGATCAAGTGTCATTTCGTCTGAAACATTCGTCTGAAACTTATTCTCACTGCACAGGCAGATCTGTCACTTGCATTAAGCCTGAGTGGACCCAGTGATGGGTTTTTGATTCACTCCTTTGATTTATTTATTTTTTGATGGGTCTAAAATGTAAATAATTGCTATAACAGAAAATTTAATTAATAAATATATGAAACTTTGTGCTAAGGGGACTTCCAGGTTACCTGAAATGAAGACCATAACCCAGACTGTCCACTGAACAGTGCTGCAGCACCGGGCAAATGGAAGGGATAGGAAGGGGAATAGTTATTGTCCTTACCCAGAGTTAGTGCCTCGCTGTAGGAATGAAAGCCTCTGCCCCCTGGTGGAGGAAGCTCTGTGCGACCTTTAGCACATGAACACAGAGGCAGAGCAGTAAACAGAGGTCTGCTCGACTCTGGACCAGGCTGCTAGAAACAACTAGAACTTCACCAGTAAAGGTCACATTTACACAAACGCTGACATGAAAGCACAAAGCAGGAAACTTTTTGTGCTGACATCTTTGAGGTGTGAAGCTATGATGCTAATTCTTGTTTTGTTTTATTTTCTCCTTTGTTTTCACTCTCAGTTTTTGCCTGCTAAATCAAGACGTGCTGCACAGTCTGAATGTTCCAGATTTATTACTGTGGGTCTCCTGAAAAAATGATGTATTACATGCGATGCTGACTGCTACAATGAGCTCATCAGAACAAGAAATATATATAGACATTTTATAATTTGTAGTTTTCCCTCCAGGCGTAAGTGGTTAATAAAATCAGAGACTAAATTTCAGTGAAAATATCAATATCGGTCAGATTCTTTAAATAGACTTTTTCTTTTCTCATATTAGATGTGTGAGATAGTAATGAGTCAAATGTCGCCTTTTCGCAGGCTTTCTAGTCATCTCACTTCTCACTTCCTCAATGCTCGTTATGTCACAGATGGTAATCTAGATCAAATCTCATCATCTGAAGACTTTCTTCAATTGCTGCTTTTACCTCGTTTCCTCATGTTTCTCTCCTCACCTGTTCGTTGCTTCAGGTGACGATCTTGGTGGATGGGATCCTCACCACCACCGGTTACACTCAGGAGGACTACACCATGCTGGGCTCCGATGACCTCTTCTACATCGGGGGCAGCCTCAACACAGCCGACCTGCCAGGCTCCCCGGTCAGCAACAACTTCATGGGCTGCCTGAAAGATGTGAGTACAGCCCGACCTCGGCCTCAGCAGAGGACTGGAAATTCAATCCTCCCCTCCTTAGGTAGCACTGGCACAGCCTATCAGCCCAGCACGTTCTGCATATAGAGAAATCATCCCTCACATTTATATTGATCTGCTGTTGTAGGATGTTTGAAGGAGAACCATTGAGTAAAGAAGCTGCTGTGTGCACACCACATGCTGTCACGGATTCCTGTGGGAATCCCTCGGAGAAAACCGAGCAATAAGAAACACGTGCAGCATCTCGAGTTCATTCCAAAAATAAAGTCTGATTTCACTTTTTATCTCTATTTCCACACACGTGCAGCTGTTTCAACCTGGATTGTTTCTCATAATAATCATGTTTTGCAAGCAAGTTAAGGCCTCTTACTCGTTAATTAGTATAGACAAAGCAGTGAAATCTGTTCAAATTTTAACTCTCACACATCTTTAATGAAATGAGCACTTTGTTGTTTCTAGAAAGCACTCAGAGAATGCAAACCTCAGGCAAGACTGCAGGATTCTGATTGTTTGATTTTAATAATAGAAAATGTTTTGACATTTTTAATCATCATCTGGCTGCAGTTCTACATCACAACACACACGATGAATAATCGTGCTGATTGACCGATGGCAGCCATGGTTTTTGGATACATAAATCCTGTCAGAGACTGTTGTGCTTTTTTAAACAGATTAATTGTGTTATGGGCATTTACGTTTACTATATTATGTCGCTCTACCTTCACAGTTTGCACGATCACACGGAGATTATATGTAAGGGTCTCATCTAAAGTCCAGGTTATGACACCAAAAAAGCTAAATGGATACTAAAAATGTTCCGTACCAAATGTAGTGATGAAAACAAAACAAAAAAGAAATCAAAATGAAAGCGTTTGCTTCGTTCGTTGTCTATTTTCAGTCAAAACTCGGTGGAAATACCTGACATTAGCTAGTGTTATAGCAAGCTAGCGTTAGTGCTATTTTGTAAACTAACTTGAATGAATGAAGTGCTGAGGACAGAGAACTGTGGAGACAAACATTAGGGTGACCAGATGTCCCCGAAAAAAAGTTTGATTCAGAGTCTAAGATTAGATTTGTTACTTCTGATTTGAGCGGATGAGTCAACGAGCCCAGATCGTTCGCTGCCAAATTTCTTTTGGCCTCGGATCCAAGTAAGAGAACCTCTGTCTTGTCTTCATTTAGCTTTAAGAAATTTCTGCTCATCCAAATATTAATTGCAGAATGAGAATGAGCTCAAACTGTTGTTTTCATTTGGTCCAACAGAAATATATAATCGTGTGTCATCAGCATAGCCATGAAAATGAACATCATATTTTCTGATGACATCACCCAGGGGAAGTATGAACAGAGAGAAGACAGGTTCCTTGTGCCACAACAAATGAGATGTTATGGGTGTGGGACTGGTGGCCTCCAAGGCTAACATAGAATTTCGGTCGAACAATTTATGTCTGGAACCATTTTAGAACACGCTCAGAGAGACCGACCCGCTTCTCAAGACGATCTATGAGAATATTGTGATCAATGGTGTTAAATGCAGCGCTCAGATCGAGAAGAACAGTAACTGTGACCTTATATGCATCGATATTTAGCCTCAGATCATCTGACGACTATTTTGGTGAGAGCCGTTTCTGTGCTGTGGTTCTCCCTGAAACGTGTTTATGACTTCGTCGGCTGCTCGATTGCAATTTCTAAATCGTTAAATTGGTATTTCCTGATTTCCAACACCGCTGGAACGCAGCATGAGTGTACCTAAAGGTATCAAATGATGTGGAGCAGGCATTAGCATCAAAAAGGGCACAATTTAACTACAGAAGCATTGAGATGACAGGACTAAAACAGGCCGTGGTTTGACATTGAAGCGGTGCAGTGGAAAGTCACAGCACAGACATCGGCCTCAGTTTGCTGCATAGATATTTACTCAAAAACAAATGAGTTTTCTTCTGTCAGAGACACTTAAGTCAAAGTTATAGGTCCATTTACTGCATAAATGGTTATAGGCTGTTTTTAACTCCGCTCTCGAGGGTTCTCCCCAATGAATCCTGCAGGATGGGATTCAGCAAGAACACCCCAAGGACAGAACAGAGCCCAGCAGACACACATCACAGTGATGTGAAAAACACAAAATGCCTTCACAGAGTCAGGTAATAAGAAACTACAACAGAGGGAGGCTGTGTGGGGGAGGGGCGGCAGGAACAGCAGTGTGAAAGCATAACCAGCAGCAGAGGCGTCGTGTCTGAGAGTGATGGCTCGTCAAACGCTGCCAAATTCTCTCGACTGAACTTGATTGATGAGTTGTTTGATCTGATCGGTGACCGCGTGTCGGACACGAACGCGGCGCTTCATTACTGCACGTGAAGTTTCTCACTCCGTGCACGTTTTCTTTCATTTACATTCGCACATTTGCATTTCATCTAAAGGGGCGGCGCCAAGCGTTCGCTGCCAACGCTGCACGCTCCATATGTGGCGTTCAGACCCGCTGCTGCAGTGCGTGGACGCACAGATGTGTGTAGGTATGCAGGGATTCGGGGTACAAACCTTTAAAGATGCAGTAATGAGTGTGAGGGCTGGTGAAAATACTTCATCACGTGGGATCAGCCAGCCGGGGAAAGCACACACCAGGTGCAGGGAAGAATCGCTTTAACCCTTAGAGATGAAAAGATACAAATCCTTTTACCTCAACCAAGCATCTACACACAGTTGGTCTCTATACCAGATGTTGAATCACTCTCAAACTCCTACAAACCCTAGATATGAAAACGTGACAATCACGCGTTAGTCGGTAGATTGATGGTACAAAAGGACTGCGAAAATAAATATCACCAAACACGTCCGGTTTTAGTGTGACAGCATAGTTCTTCTTATGATCGGTGTGTTATTGCGCCTGCATACACAGTAGAAGCATAAGTTACGTAGCTACGACGCATGGGGCAAAAGTCTCTCACTTACACAAATTGCGCTGCTGTTGGATCTGCGTTGTCGGGGACTAACAGGAACCTCGGTCGGAAGATTACAGTGGTTGAGCTACGGCAACAGCAAATAGTACAATTTCATAAATAACGTAATCGAAACGCATTCATAGCAGACGTTCATTAGAGGAAGGAATTCGTGAGTACACAGACAATTTCAAGTGATCCCAAAAAAAAAAGGGGTTTGTTTGTAGGGTTTGTAGGAGGTTTAGGGCCTCGCAACTTTGCCCTATTGAGTCCCATTCATTTTGACTGGGAGCTTCAGAAGTGAAACCAGTTTGGTTAGGTTAGGATGGAGCACAAACACTGATGTAACAGGGCTGAGGTTAAAAAAAAGCAAGCGAAAAGACAACACCCAGGATATTTTACAGGTCCAAACCAGAGCGTAAAGCAGGATGAGCACTGGGTTAGCACTGTTTGTGTGGGCAGAAATACAACCACAGTGGAGTGATAATGTTGCTCTGTGTCTGCTGAATGCTCAAGCACTTTATCTTCAAATGCCAGTGAAGAGACTGATTTTTGGCCACTAGATGGCAGAAGAAGAAAAGAAGCAGCCTGACACACATTCCTGACATACTATAGCTGCAAATTTGCTGTAATTTACAGCATTAATGTTGTTGATATTATTTCCTGCTGAAGCATTTTGCAGACACAGAGCAACATTATCTCTCCCCTGTGGTTGTATTTCTGTCCACCCAAACCATGCAAACCCAGTATTCATCCTCCCTGTAGCTCTGGTTTGGACCTGAGAGATATCCTGGATGTTGTCTTCCGCTCTGCACTCCTCATTGCATTTTTCTGTCGTTTGGTGCTGGACAGGTAGATAACAATCGACTCATCCCGGCCTTTTAAAATAGAAACAGCTGCTCCGAAAGCTGCAGCGCTGCAGAGTTTTGGTGATCATTTTCTGTCAGTGTGTCACTTCAAATGATCTTTTCAGACTAGGTGGTGCCATTTGATTTTAAAATGTATTTTTCATACCCATGAATGAACTCAATGAACTTGAGGAAGGCAATGTTGAATTGTGCCGTATAGTGAATGTTTACAGTTGTGATATATAGTGTATAATGTGTATAATGTTCTTTTCATGCAGGTAGGAAAGGAAGCCGAGCGCGGAGGGAATTAGCTTTTGTATCAGCAGTGGATCGGTTTAGTGGAGAAATCTGTCTTGGTCTCACTTTGTGGAATGGACTCGGGGTCGATCGTGATTAATATGTCTCGATGCAGAATGATAATAGATGTGTTTTTGCTCTGAGGGCATCGAGTTCATCTGGCACAGGAAAAATACAAGACACTTTCAGACAAATGTCATGACTACAAACAGGCAGGATGAATCTGTCTTTGAAGCCAGCAGCTCATCACTCTGTTGTTTGGCCAGAGGACAAACATCCTGCAGACATCATTAAGGTCCAATACATCAATTGTTCAAAGGTTATAATGACCATACGTCAGCATTAACTGCGTATATTTACTCATGCACTTGACTCAAGTATAATGTTGACGTTCTGGTCCTTTCGTCCTTTGTATTTGAGAAAATGTCGGTTGTACATTTTCCGTCACTATGGTTGCTGTATTTGATATCTGAAGTCTGTGGTTACTTTACATTCATAATATCTATGTAATGTGTACGACAGTGGGTTACAAAGAACACGTATCTCCACGCTGTTGTGGCTAACGTGACAGCCAAACAACTGTTTACTGACATAGAGCAACGTCAGCAACCCACTGGAGTTTTACTTTGCTCCATTTGAAGACTGACACAATACCATCAGCTGATACTTGAGAACATTTAACTTGTTTATTTTTAAATGAAGTTTAAAATTAAACAGTAACAAGTAGAACTTTAGAGGATCAAGGTTTTTTTCATTGCTGCTTTTACTTAAGCCAGCGTTGTTGATTGTTTGCAGCTTGGTGACAGAAAAAGACCCAAACAAACAGGCTGACACACACTCCTGACATAACACTGCTTCATAACTGCGTCATGTTCTAGCACATTAGCCACTTACGCGTTCAGCAGACTCGCAACAACATTAGCAACCCACTAGAGTCACGTTTGTGTCCAATACTTAGTTAGTTAGTTCCCTTTATGGTCCTTTTGGAAATTCAGTGTGTGTATGTGGCAAGCATTAGACAACGCAAAACACTAATATTACAAATAAATAAAACACACAGCAAACACAACACAGTACGCACAGTGCGTCATTAACACTCAGTATCCCTTTAGCTCTGCTTTGGTCTCTGCCAACTCCTGCGAAAAACATCTGCATCTTTATTTCGTTAGGTGCTTGATTTTATTCACCATCGAGTCATTAACGTCGCCTGTCAGGCCGTAAAACCAAAACAGTGAGCTAAAAGCAGCTAAAAGCAGCTAATAGCAGCTAAAAGCAGCTAAAAGCTCCATACAGCTGCAATGTTGGGTGATAATTCTCTGGATGACGTCACCACGAGCGATCGTTTCACGTTGCACATTCGAGTCATTTGACTGAATGTTAATGAATAGTGCAGGTTTAAGTAAAGGATGCGAGTGCCTCCTCCACCACTGATCCCCTCGTTGTTTCTTAAGGGCAGTGAAGGTCTCCATGCTCAAACTATTCATCTCTGCTCCATAATTGACATTAAGTGCGTCTGCACAGAGGGCGTTCACACTGAGCTCTTCTGATGCGTTGGTGCTGGCACACACTCCTGTTTTCATGTTGCTGTAGTAATCACATCTAACAACCACAGCATAGATTTTGATACATTGTGCTATCGTATTCTTTGCATCCAGTGGTGCAATATTTAATCTTAATCTTTACCTTTGTGTTTACACAGTCATACATGTTTTGAGTGCATATGAGAGAGAAACAACATTTTCAGTACATTTTCTTATCGTGTGAGCTGCCTCAGATGTGTTTGGTGTCGCACAGTTTGACCCCTGCACACTTTGTATCAGACGTGGTTCAGTCCACATGATCGTAAATGTTGTTTTAACCCATAACCTTGAAATGAAGACGACTTCTTTCACACTGTCTGCATATCTCCTGCTCTGCCGTGCTCATTCTGCCACTCAGCATTACATATAATACTGTAAAGTTTACAGATTTACTGCTGCAATGGAACGATTGTTTAGTCTCGATTTAGAGGGAAAAACTGAGACTGGAAACAAAAGTGAAACAAAAGAAAAACACATAATGTTGTCATAACTTCACACGCCTGGAATGAATCATCTCAGAAAGTTTCCCTCAGGTGTCTCGAGTGTTTTTGTGCCCTCACGTTTCTGTCAGCCTCGTCCAGAGTCGAGCAGACCTCCAGCGCTGTTTAACGTTGCACGCTGCACAGAGCTTCCTTCTCTGTGGGTCGGTTGCTTTCATGCCTGCAGCGAGACACTAACTCTGGGGTAAGGACAGTTAATACCCCCCTTCCATTTGCACAGTGCTGTTCAGTGCACAGTCTGGGTTACGCTCTTTATTTGAGGGAACCTGGAATTCCCATCCGGTTTTAGTTATTTCCTGTTTATACCGCTCTGTAAAGTGCTGGTTCCGGGCAAGAACCACTCGATACTCCACTGAAGGCTTATGGAGATACGGCGCCCACGTGTGACGACAGAGCGAAGTCCAAACGTATGAAATTCTAGTGTGATTTTGCAACAAATTAATTGGTTACATGGGTTTCTTCCTCCCGCGTCGTCCTTTGGTTTGTGTCGTGGCCGTGCAGAGGTCACAGCTCGCCTGTTTTGCTGCTGTCTGCATGTTTTTGTTGTTAAATGTGGAGTTGGTGCTTGTTGGCAATGCAAGCACATCACAATAAATGCACTGTTTGTGCTTTTTACAAGCTCCAGTCTGCCCACTTAAAATGTATTTTCTGTTACACTCATTTCTAGGTGGTCACTTTCACCATCTGATTTCACCGCTTAATTAGTCACACCGAGGTAGTGTGCAGTGTGATATTGGCTCAAATTGCCTCCCGGCTCGGCTGTTAGTCCGCTGTGCCGTGCGCTGTGTCACCTCGGGGAGTGACTGGGACCGCGGCGCGATGTAGCAGATAACCGTGAGCTCCGGGTGACTTACAGCTGATGCGAACCAGACAAGGATTGTTTTCCTGCTGTCGTGCATATTGATGAGGCCGCAGTGAATAATCGAAAAGGACAAAAAAGCCACGACAGATCTCTTATCTGAGCAAGCTTTCGATTCCCGTCCTGACTCTTGTAAACAGGGTTTTTTACTTCTTGGGTAAATATCTTCAAATCAGTTTTTGTGATTCAGTACGTTCCCTGCGATTGATCTGAAATTTCAAATCAATAGCCATTCGTCAAGGAGCTCTGTTCAACTTTTGCTGCAGGCTGAGTGCAAAATTAGATTTTTGCATTATGTCGATGTTGCTGCTTTTTGAGCTTAACGCTTAAATAAACTCCCTTAAAGGGGAAGTGTTCTACTTTGTTATTTTCCCTCTTATTTTACTGTAAAATATAATATAATAATGAGTTTGTGTTGAATATTATCAAAGTGTCTAAATCTGTATAAATGCATCCAGTAAGACAAACCCACAGGTCCTGAACTGCCCTGAAAGCCTGATTTTTGATTGGTCCTTTGTTAACATCAACATGTAAGGCGTGAGTTCACGTTTAACACATTTGAATCTACACACCTGGTTAGACACACCTACAAAGTGCGAGGCTCGTGGACATCAGTGTTTCACGTTGGGATAGCTTCCCTAAGGATGCCGCAAGCATACGTCCTCTGAGAAGTGTCTTGTGTTTGCGTTTTGTCAAATGTCTCTGTCCTCTTAAAGCTCAGCTGTCCACTTGACCAACGAGATGTTAGGCTGCAAGCAGGACGTGGGTCACATGGAGCTGGAAAAGCTTCTAGTGCCTCCATTCTTCACAGAAACAATTCAGAAACGACAGGAAAACGTATCTTCTACTGGAAAAGACGGACATGTTGTGTCGTACAGGACGAATATAACCTGAAGTTATTTTTACCTGACCTTTTAGGTAAAAGGCGGCGTAATCTTTACCCACACGTGAACATGCTGACATGAGTTCTGATCATTGTTACATTACCACGCGTCCTCCTGCATTAACCGCAGTGTAGTCAAAGTTGTAAGGTGCATGTGCAGATGCTGAATGTGTGTTTTTGCACATTAGAGCATCACAAAGGTTTCAATGAGAACAATACTATCAGCTTTAATTTACTTTGACCGGATTTACCCCCTTAAATTATTGAGGTGCTTAGCAGGAATCGAGCCCACATCTGCTTTACTTTCCATGCACACATAAAGTTTAGTGGCTGTGCGTCTGTGTCTTACTAATGCTCAGTGATCTAAGAACTGTAATAAGATTAGAATAGAGTCGAATAAGCTCATTCTACTCTCTGAGCCACTGTAGGTTCCTGAGCGAATCGGCTGCATGTCTAAAATGCAAATGTGGATACTTTGCATCTGAATCAAAAAGTGCATTTCTACATTTTACAGCCATTTTAGCTCCTGCTGCCTGTGCTGTTTTCTCATGGTAATGCTTCTTTGTGGAAAAGTTGCATCCTCAACTTGAAAACATTGAGACAAAACACAGGGTGAGTCTGGGATCTACAGCACAGCGGTGAACAACGACTGTCTGCCGTCTCAAAGGTGGAACATAACGAAACACGTTTATGCAATCACCGGTCTGAGTTTGTAACACAAAGTGTATACAGCAGTGGAACCTTTACGTTTCATACTAAAGTAAATTTAAAATAGCTACTTGTTTTGCTTTTAACGCAAGCAGAATTTTCAATGCAGAAGTTTTACTTAGAATTGAGTCTTTTTCCACGGTGATATTCGTATTTTTACCTCAGTGAAGGATTCGAGTTCGTCTTCCTCCACTGCTGCAGGCGCAAACTCTGGAAAAAAGTCTTTTAATGCACAGCAGCCGTCAGAGGAACGAGTCTGTTCCAGCACGTCACCTTCATCAGCACATCACCTTCATCAGCACCTCTTGTTTTTGTGCAGGAAATGTTTTTACTCGTGCAGCGCGAACTAAAGCGTTTTTTTGTGGTGTTTTCAGACGCTTGGTGGTAGCCTGTAGCCGGTTGTCAATCAGCCTGTGAGACTTGAGTGCTGGTAGAGAGAAGTGAAATGCGTTGGCACGTAAACGCTTCCTCTGCCTATACACGGATTCACAGCGTGAGACGGCAGCAACGCGGACAACAAATGTGTCGGG